>JABUQX010027794.1:15000-25000 GCA_015478945.1 Trachelipus rathkii | reverse complement strand
ATATTATATATATATATATATATATATATATATATATAATATATATATATATAATATATATATATATATATAGTAGTATTACTATATATAATATATTATATATAATATATATTATATTATATTATATATATATATATATGGGTTAGAAATATATATATAGTATATATATAAATATATATAGATAATTATATATATATATTATATATAATTATATATATATTATATAAAATATATAAATATAATATATATATATATATATATATATATATTATATATATATATATATATCAAACCCTTGAGAGTTAAAATACCATGGTTATAAAAAGGAATAATTTACTTCTTAATCTTTATTTTTTTAAAATTACAGGAAATCGAAATGAGTAAAAATAATGGGATCAATGCAAGAACAATTTAAAAATTGCAATCAATTCATTTTTAGTTTAAACACAATAGGCCAGTTTCACAGGTAATTTGAAATAAGATGTGGGGAGTTAACACCATTTAATTTCATAATCAAAACACAAAACCTATTCCGTCTTTTTAAACAGCTCGAAGCTTAATGCGACCTCCTTCTTTGTAACTTGTAACGAGGTCTTAATTAACTCACTTATTTTTTCCTTTCGAATGCCAGGCATTATTTCGGGCAGCATCAGGTGATTCATTTTCACACAATAGTGCCATAACAGAAGAGTCACCGAATATTTTCTTACATAATGGAAATAATAATTAAAATTTAACATACAGAGAACCCCTTTTTTTTGAGGTTTTGATGTTACAGTCGGTTGTATATAGCCGGGTACAAAGCGCTACTATGAAGAGGTGTGACAGGGATTTGGATCGTGAGGGCAAAGAGAATCCTGTCCTACACGTTTTTTTTGTGGTTTTTTATTTTTTTCTTATTTTTTTTTTTTTTTTTTTTTTTTGAGTAGGATATTTGACATTATTAATTATTACGAAATACAAATTCCTATTCACCAATACATTGTTTACAAAATACATAAAAGAACCTTCTTTAATCCCCACCTCCTTTGGCGGGGTTCTTTTTTTGACTATTTCAAACTCTTTGCTTATTACAAACCCTTCCTGTGACATTTTGTAAAGAACACGTGGGAATTTATTTACAACTATTAATGTTTGGCAGCAAGCGTTTCGTCCATAGTATTTAGATAGATAGGTAAAGAAGACGATTTTTTTTGAAGGATAAAGTATCACTCAACTACTGTCTAAATATTCAAGAATTGCATGCAGAACTCTTTTTTTTTTTTTTTTTTCTTCTTTTTTTTTTTTTATTTATTTTATATCTATTTATTTTTCTTATTTATTATTTAATTAATTTATTTATTATTTATTTTTTATTTAACCTTATATTATTCTCTTTGGGTTTCAGCGCCCTATCGGTTTTTATGTGTTATGAAAGATTTTTCTTTACATTCTTAAAAATTTTGCTTACTGCCTCTCTTTCCCTGCCTTTAAAATATATTACGTTATTCTTTTTTATCCGAGCACCTGGATAAGTCCGGACGTATCTCATCTGCCAGTTATTCCCTACATTGTATCGTTGATTTTCCCTTTACTAACACGGCCTGCCTTGGTGGAGATCTTTCAGAACCAAAAGATATTCTTATTTTTTATACATTAACCTTGTGGTGGCCAAGCGGCCTACGACATTAAAGCCACTAATTTCGTTCAAAGTAGGCACTTTTGACTGACCGTGGCACTGACGTGCCTCCTTCTGTAACAACAGCTTCCCTGGCACTGAATAAATTCTTGGCCACAACCATAAGAAACACTGGAGGTGACCCACTCGGTCATTTAGTAGGGTAATTCTATATTTTCTTCTCAAACAGTATTATAGTGCCCCAAAAGGGCAAAATTTTCAGGCCCATTTTTTAACCACTTTCATTTCTCCCTATCATTAATCATACCAGCCTTAGTATTGTGTCCACTTATGAGAGCTGATTCAATTTTTGCTGCTAACCCCGTTTCGAACGAGAGGGAGTTAGCGTCTGGGATAAGATTATCTATGTTGAGTAGGTTTTACACACTCATATTAAAATAATTTGGCAAGTTGAACTGAGGCTTTGCCCCGGTCTGAGATGAGCGCTTTTTATAGAGCCACAGGAACGGAAAAAAAATTTCGCCCACTCACACATTTAATTACCGGTCGCGTCGCCGTGGGTCTAAAGGGTAGGCGAAAGGATACTGTACTAAATCTGTCGATAAAAACAAGCAGATAATTGAACCCCATACTGCAGGGTAGCTTACACAAATCCACATGAAGGGTGTCAAACTTCTCCGAGACCTCCTTAAATCTGCCGAATTCTGGAGATATCCTTCTAACGCTCTTGTTTTTTTGACAGACATCACAACTCTGTATAAATTTCTTTACTCTACTATGCATAAATCTGAAGGCAAAATCCGCTTTCAGGATAGTCAAAGTCCGTTTAATTCCCAAGTGATTTGTATTAATGTATTTTCTCTATGACATCATCCACCAGATTTTCCTGTATGGTACTAATATTCTAGCTGTGCCTGTAGAGATGTCAACCGCCAAAGACAGCTCCTTGCCCTGATGGATGAACTCTTTGTAACAGGCCTTCAATCCACTAGTCTTCATTCCCCTTATCAGGCCTTTTATATAACTATCAGTTTCTTGCTCGAAGCTATTTCCCTGTTGGAAAACATCTACACCATCTGCATTTTCTGCATCATCCCACGTTAACCTTGTTTACTGTATGTATATAGAGTTATCACAAAGCATCAAAGTCATTATTCATCACCAGCTTTCGCTACTATTAATCATGGCCACTATTATTAATATTAAGATAGTATTATTATGTATGTATTTATTATTATTATTATTATTGATTATATTATTAGTATTTTTATTATATTATTATTATATATTATTTGATTATGATTATATTGATTATTACCCTCGATTATTACCATTTCATTTATTATACTATTATTATTATTATTATTATTATTATTATTAATTATATTATTATTATTATATTATTATTATTATTATTATTATTATTATTATTATTATTATTATTATTATTATTATTATATTATTACCTTATTATTATTTATTTTCTTTTATTATTATATTATTATGATTATTATTATTATTATTATTATTAATTATTATTTATATTGTATTATTATTATTATTATTCTTACTACTTTCGCTTTTATTATCTATTATTATATTATATTATTATTATTATATTATCATTATTATATTATATTTATTATTATTATTAATTATTGTTATTATTATTTAATTATTATTATTTATTATACTGCTTTGCTTCTATATATTATTATTATTAATCTTATTATATTAATATGCTAGCCAAGCTCTTGCTCTTTTAACGTTGCCGAGTTAAAGGGCTTAACCCTTCCACAATGGAATTCTGAGAATTCCATTCACAAAGCTCTTTCCCCCAATTGTAACCCCGCTTCGGCATGGCAATTTCGTTTTGGCCACCAGCCCATTCCCCATTCTCGTATACAAGCTAATGCGTAATTGAAATTTCCCCAGTCTCGTCTATAATTCTGTTATTCTTCATTAGCCAATCGTTAAAATTATCCTCGCCAATTTATTGTTAGTCGCTTAGAGACCAAGCTCTAATTCAACTCAAAAAATTTTGCAAATTGTTCATTGTCAATAAAATTTATTTCCCGAATATTTATGAACTTTGGTGGCACTCTTTTTCGCTATAAGCTGCTGAATTAAACCCACTGTTGCCGGTTACAGCCATGTAAACTCTCCTATTTGCCAATTAAGAAGCATTGTTTTGTAAAACTGTTATTGACGCATAAGAGCTCCTTAACCAGCTGTGGTAGTGCCCACTTCCGCCTCAGTAAGTATGGTACTGTAAAGTGCGAAAATCTTCGTCTGATCATTTTCTTCTTCTCCCATCAGTGCACTGGCTATAGTGAGCTCGCCCACCTTCTTGTGTATAATAGTAACTCAGTTTTTTCATCATGGAACGACAAATAGGGGTGCGCTCACCATCGCCGCTTTTAGGCCTTCTTGAAAATGCCCGCTCGGCTTCTTACCTCCCCCAGAAATCCTTTTATAATGGGAGGCGAGTTTTCCTTCAACATTTTTTGTTAGGGGTTTGCAACAATTGGCCCCCTCCACTATGTTAATTCGGCAGAAGTTATATAGACCGAGGAATGCTCTAAGTTGTTTGATAGTTGTTGGCTTTGCAACATTCACCACTGCATCGATTTTCTCCTTACTAGGCCTAATTCCCTTCTCGCTAATATTGAAACCTAGAAAATCTGTTTCTCCGACTGCAAGTACACATTTCTTTGGGTTCATATAAATTTTCATATACTTTAATCTCTCTAAAACTTTTTCCAACATTGCAACATGTTCTTCAAGAGTCGAACTGGCAATTAATATGTCATCTAAATAAACAAAAACATTCCTTAAATCTCCAAGCAAGATTGACATGAAGCGCTGAAAGGCACTAGATGAACACTTGTGTCCTTGTATTAAATAGTTAAAACTGTAGTTACCAAAAGGACAAGTAATAGTGAAAATTTCCTTTGTTTCCTCGCTCACTGCACGTTATATAGCCTGCCGAATAGCGACCCGATCTTGTAGCAATTGCAATGTTCATTCAATAAGATATCTTTAATCTTAGGCAGAGTAAAATTGTCAGAGGTTGATCTCTGGTTTAATAACCTCAAATCAACGACTAAACGAACTCTGCCATCCGACTTTGGCAAGAAGCTAGTTGGGAAACCCCAATTGCTTCTCCCCCGCGAAATGACCCCCGCGTCCAATAATTTATTGATTTCCTCCCTTGCTCTCTCAAAAAGATGTGGAGCTATGCTTCTACTCCCCAATTGTATCGGCGAGCCGCTGACATTCACATGGTATGGGTAATTTGCCGCCAACTCGCACAAAATTTCTTCCTTCAAAGGACATTCTTCTCTCTCCCCTCCCCCCTCATCAACAGTGCAATCTTCACCCCCCCTCCCAATAGTACAATCTTTACCCCCCCCCCCTCCCCTATAGTTTCGTTAGCGTCGGGTTGTGAGCGAGCAGCAAAATCGTTCTCACAGCTGTTAAAATAAGCCCCGCCCCGTTTTCTTCGGTACTTTGTACATATAAATTGCCACCTTGCAAGCTGTTCATTCTTTAAATTTAAATTAGGTGCTTCATAGGGATTTAAGAACAAGACTTGGTACTTCCTAATTAAATCATTTAACTAATTCATTATTCGCAAAGCGGTATATTTAAAGAGACAGCGGGTTAGAGGGAAGATAGAATTTCGAACATGTCGAGAAAAATCGGAAAGTCTCATTACTAAGGAGAGAAATACTACGTTTCTGATAACGTCCTTAGGATTCTAATAAATAATGGCAATCTAAAGTCAAATATGAACAAGGTGTTTTTTGAGAAAAGGCATGCCGAGGACGTTAAATTTAATATCTGTGGCGTAGGCATGCACATTGTAAAGTCTATTTAACCCCAAATCAATTTTAATTACCCTTTTATTATAATATAAATATTCATGCAACCTCCATTTGCGGCTCTGGCAGTGCCAATAACTGCACCCCCCTTATCTAATTCAGACGCCATCACCAGGTCCAGGCAACTTCCGGTGTCTAGCAAGTAAGATTCATTGTTAGTTTTATCCGAAATATAATATAATTTATCAAAAACTACATCTTTAACAGCTGCAACGATTTTAGTTGAGTTGCCAGAAACTTCCACCACAATATTATCAGATAAGTCACATGCATTATTTCTTAAAATTAATGATCCCTCATGCTTATCGGAAGAAGAAGAACCTCCTTCATCTCTAAAACTAATACAATTCATTTTCAGAAAGGGTATTTCGCCCCCTTTCTTATTTACAAGTTCATTTTTATTATTCTTTTTGTTAACAAGTATGGAGTCACAAGTCTGAGTCGCCTCTCTTCCCGCCTTCTCCCCTGTGAAGGAGTGGGGGAGCAGGTCGACTCCGTAGGGGGAAACAGCGACTCATTCACAAAGCTATTGTTTTCAATGTAATCATAAGAATTTACAAAACCGTCATTGCCATCACTATGGCTATCATTCCTAATTCTACAATCATTATTATTATTATTATTGTCATTATCGTTATTATTCTCATCATGCGTTGAGTTACAATGTAAAGTCGAAGAGGACTCCTGTGGGGGAGAGGTTGACTCAGGTGGGAGAGAAGCTGACCCACAAGAAGTCCCTGCCTCAGTCATTTGAGTCACCCTCTCATCATTAAAACTTTCGATTTCAGATGCATTGTTAATTACCCCCTCTTGCCTCTGATCATTTTCACAAGTAAAATTTCTATTCCATTTAAATCTATTAATACAATTAACATTTCCATCATACCTACGATTAATATAATTACAATTATTACTAAAATACCTATTACTATTATGGCCATTAAGATTAGCATACTCATTATTATTATAAAAATTATTATAATCAACACGTGCATTATTATCATAAACATTACTGCTATAATTAGTATTTTCATTACCATGGTGATTATTATTATAAAAATTGTCCCTACCATAGTTACTGTAATTTCTATTATTATAATTATGACTATAATTCCTACCATTGGTTTGATTATCATTATAATAATGTCTCCTACTATAGTTAAAATTAATATTTCCCTGCCCAAAATTAGACTTATTCATACAAAAATTGCAGGGTAAACAATTACAAAGGTCTCTACTTACAGAAGCGTCATTTCCCCGCATATTTATCCCCATCTGGCCCGGGAGTCGCCTCACGGACCAGCCCTTCCATTTTTTGAAATGTTGGAGTTCTGTTGCGGGGGAGAGGGAGTTGCCGGGGGTTGTGGAATTAAGACGTACATTGGGCAATATCGACCTTCACACCTAAATGATTTATGCAAGAATTTTCTATGGAACCTACAAAGACCTTCGGTACTGGGGCCAGCTGCAACGTTGTTATATGCTGATCGGTTGAAATTCCTTCCTCTTGAATTTTGATCATTGTTGGGGGTGGGGGAATTCTTCGCATTCTGACACATTTTCTTAGCGAGTTCTATTACGCTTTTGGTGAGTGACCTCATCTCTTCGGCTGATTTTTCATGAGATATTATCAGTCGACTTATTTCTCTCTCTTGGGCTGAAAAATCTCTGTTAAGTGGCTTGGGGACTCTCTCTTCTGCTGGTCGCACGGCGTTTACAGGTTGCCATTCGTTTCTCCCCCCCGCGGGGGATTGGCGAGCACCGTTTTGGGAAAAAAATTTGTTAAAAATGTCGTCGGCAATTTCAATTAATTCCTCAAAATCATGGTTCTTCTCTGTTGTCATGAGGGAGATCTGTAATTGCTTAGGCAATCGTAAGAGAAAGAGTTCTCTAATAAATTTTGCATCGTTGTCCGTTATTGAATCGAAAGTGGATAATCCGAGCATTTCTTTTATTCTAACTGCATAATCGGATGGAAGCTCTCCCTCCCTAATTCCTAGATTGGAAAGACTTCTTCATCTGCGTTCTTAGCGAGTGCATAGGTTTCTATTTTCTATTCACTCCACTATTGGCTTAATATAACAATCTTCTTTTGTAGGGCTGAAGTTTTCAAACGATTTTAATCTTTGCTGGTAATTTTTTGATTCCAGTAGCCTACCCTCTCCCCTCCCGGATCGATGATTTCATTAAGGTTAAAGATCATTGTCGTCTGCCGAATCCATCGATTAGGCATCCAAATTTCTGTTGAAGGGGGGATAGGCATGAGGTATGGGAGATTTTCTTCTTTCGTCCCTTTATCTCCCTAAGAAGTGGGGAAGGGTGAACTCTTCACCAGGTTTGCTGCTTCATGCTTCTTCTGGATCTCGCTTTCCCGATTCTGTTTTCGTTATTGTGATGCCGTCACCTTCTCATTTACCTCCTCGGTTCGGGGGACCTTCTGGCCGGGCAGTGTGATGCGGTCTGGTGGTGTGCATTGATTGAGACGAGTCACATAGCTAGGTTTTCCTCTTTTCGCTTTGAACTCTGGGTGGAACTTTCTTTTTAGACTTGCGCATTGCTTAAACGTTTTTTTTTTTTTTTTTTTTTTTTTTTTTTTTGTTTTTTTTTTTTTTTTGATTTAGTGTGGGAAAGTTTTTTAAGCCTATTGCGAATAGGTTTTCTTATTTCACCTGCCTTTCGAGGAAGTTGGAACGTGTTATTTTTTTGTTCGTTGTATTTTTTGTGTGTGTTTGTGGTTTGAATTAGTGCACTTTTTTTTTCACTTCACTGTCTTAATTAGGCACTGTTTGAATTAATTCACTGTTTGACACTCTTCAGATCAGTTAGGTATGGGAGTTCAATGTCACTCTGAAAGGGTTACCATTTCTTGTATCAACCGCTTGAAGAGTTAAGACTTTGTAATAAAAGGGTCAATAATTACTTCTTATTCGTTTATTTTTAATTAAAATTAAGAAAATCGAACTTAGTAAATAATCCGGTATCAAATGCACAAAGAACAATTTAAAAATTGCAATCCAATTCATGTAGTTAACACAAGTAGGCCAGTTCACTAGTAACAATGATAAATGTGGAGATTTTAACACCATAATTTCTATTAATCAAAACACAAACTCTCCGGTCTTTTTACGAGCCGAAGCTTAATGCGACCTCTCTTCTTGTAACTAGAAGTCTTAACTGACTTATTTTTCCTTCGAATGCCAGGCATTTTTCTGGGGCACAGCATTCAGTGCTCATTTGCATTCACGACAATTAGTGCCATACAGGGAAGAAAGAGATCACGAATATATTTTTCTACATAATGGAATTTAATAAATTAAAATTTTAAACATACAGAAGAACCCCTTTTTTTTTGAGTGATGTTACAGGTGTATATAGCCGTGTACAAAGCTACTATGAGAGGTGTACAGGATTATCGTGAGGGCAAGAGAAATCCTGTCCTCCATATATATATATATAATATATTATTAGTACTAATTATATATATATATAATATATATATATATATATATATAATATTATTATATATTAATATAATATATAGATATATAATATATATATAATATATATATATATATATATAATATATAGATATATTACTATAATATATATATATATATTCAAAGATATTTGTTTGCAATAAACCGCAACATATTTATTTGTTATATTTATAATGTCCTAAGTTTTGAACCCGTTACCTTTGAGATGTACTCAAGAGTGTTACCTCTTGACCAACGATTAGCTAAAAGGAAACCCATCATTTTACCTCTGAAAGCTTAGCTTCCCAAGAGGAGTGAGGCGTGTCTTGGACACCTAACCTCCGACGGGCCTCCCCGCTAACACTCGGGTCAGGGGCAACACTGGGTAATTTTTAATCGGACATTATTAGGTATTCAAAGATATTTGTGCAATAAATGCAACAATTATTTGTATATTTATATACTTAGAACCATTATAAATTTACAAATAATTGTTGCGTTTATTGCACAAATATCTTTGAATACCAAAAAATGTCCGATTAAAAATAACCCCCAGTGTTGCCCTGACCCGAGTGTTAGCAGGGAGGCCCGTCGAGGTTAGGTGTCCAAGACACGCCTCACTCCTCTTGGAAAGCTAACTTTGAGAGGTAAAATGATGGGTTTCCTTTTAGCTAATCGTTGGTCAAGTAACACTCTTGGAGTACCATCTCAAGGGTAAGGATTCAAACCCACTTAGGACCATTGATATATTATATTATTATATATAATATATATATATAATATATATATATATATATATATATATATATATATATATATATATATATATATATATATATATATATATATATATATATATATATATATATATATATATATAATATATTTATATATATATATTATATATATATTAGGGATGCCGATATATAAAAAAAAATATCGATATATCGATATTTTTAAAAATATCAAATTGCTCTCGATACTATCGGTAAAAAAAAAAAAATATCGTTATATATATA
>JABUQX010027794.1:0-7500 GCA_015478945.1 Trachelipus rathkii | reverse complement strand
ATGCTTGTAGAACTCTTGGACCAGCATTGGAATCTTTTGCGCCAAGAAACCGATCTTCTGGAGTGCTCTGGGAGAACGAGTTTCAAGGCCAATGGAAGAAGATGCTAGTTTCACTGAAAGGGTGAGATTTGTTTTTCTAGAGTGCTCTAGGATCAAGAGTTTCGGGAATAGAAGGGAGAAGATGTTGGTCCAACTGACAAGGTGAATGCCCTACCTGGGAGATGGTATATATATATATATATATATATATATATATATATATATATATATATATATATATATATATATATATATATATATATATATATATATATATATATATATATATATATATATATATATATATATATATATATATATATATATATATATATATATATATATATATAGAAGAAATAAAAGTATATAAATAAAAATATATATATATATATATATATATATTATAGATATATATATATATATAATATATATATATAATATAATATATTATTATATATTATATATATTAATCACAAGACGGATAATACAATTAGTAAATAAGCGTGACAATCTCCGGAATTTTCTTTTTTTTTTATTCAAAACAAAAATTACAAATATGATGATGTACAGGGGAATTCCCGATTTCAATCTCAGATACAAAAGTGATATAAATATTCACTAATTCTTTAAAAATCCCAAATCACATCTATGTCATTAGTAGACTTCAATGGACAATCAGTAGTCCCTCACTTGTAATTCACAAGTCACTCTTTAACATTTTGTTTCTGAAATAGCCTACAGCCACTCACAATATCTTCTGATGACTTCAGGTTGAATTCAGAATATATCTTCTCCAATGATTACAGGATGGTTCTAATATAATTCTTCACAAGTGGATTTAAAATTACTTCCCAAAATAGTTCTTCTCAAGTCGTTACGAATTCCTTTCAAAGTAATTTCCCTTAAGTAAACGCTAGTCACTTAAAACACTCTCTCTAAATGTAATATTCTTCTGATGATATATTCCACGTGAATAAACATCCAACAGACACGAGGTCTTCTGATAAAAATCTTTCGTAAGAGAGTTTCAACAGACACAAAGTCTTCCAAAGGTGTATTTCGAACGAGAGATAGAACCCGCGTGGGAACTAATTAACTTATATTTATATTCTTTTGCAGTATCCAAGATGTTAAGGTGTGAAGTTACCTCGGGCACCTTTTTTCCCACGGAATTATTTTTCACCAAAAAAAAAGAAATCTTCGTAAAATAATTTCAAATAAAAATTGTTCTTAAATTAATTAATTTCGTAAAATAAATAATATTTCCAAATAATAAAATCTATCCGCTCTTCTTCGCGAAGCTCAGAAACTTGGCCCTGACAATCCGAATAATATATATATATATATATATATATATATATATATATATATACAAAAATTTGTATTATACTTACATTTTAATATTTTATTTAATTTAATACTATATATACTAATAATATAATATATATATATATATATATATATATATATATATATATATATATATATATATAATGACATACTTCACATTCGTAAATGGAAATTGATTCAGAATACATATAGTTGGCGAAAAATGATATAGATAATATATATATATAGTATAATATTGATATATATATATATATATTATTATTATATATTATATATATATATTATTATATATTTATTATATATATTTATTATATTATATATATATATATAATATATATAATAATATTATATATAATATATATATATATATATATATATCATAGGTATGATTATAAATTTGCTAAGTACTTGCAAGTACTTTTGCTAAATTTTCAAGTAAAAAAGGTGTATTCCAAGGTACAAGTACAAAGTAAACATGCCGTTTTGAAACTGCATAGACAAGTACAATACTCCATAATAAATTGACCTTAAGTTACAGTACAAGTACGTTGCCTACTTTAATCACCAGCCTATAATATAATTATTATATAGATATATACTAATATATATAGTATATATATATATATATATATATATATGTATATATATATTATATATATATATATATATATATATATATATATATATATGAGATAATACTTTTATATAATTTATATATGCTTTGTGTATGAAATCATGGCGATAGCATTATGTGTTGAGTTAGAAATGCGGCAACACTAGAAGTATAGACTAGCGGTGATTTCGGTATCACCTGTTCAAGCCATTTCTTGCTGTGAATTCTAAAATTTATGTGCTTTCTCTATGACACATATTATGTTACATTCTTATCTCACTCACTTTTAAGGGCTGCATGAATGTTTTGGGATATACCACAGCGCGAGAAGAGATCGACAGTGAATATATATGTGTGGGAAGAGGCTGCAGGCGGGCTAGATAAAGTTGGTGTACACAGAGCGGAGGGAAGGCACAACTAATATCCTGGTGTTACTACACGCACACCTCGAGCTCCTCTCGCCTCACCAACTCTCCTCGAGAGCCCGTGGATGTGGGTTGAAAGACCCCGGTTCCCCTCAATATATATATAGGGTGAAAGTATGAGAAAGTTATTCTTTCTCGCTGGTATTCAACATTGCACGAGATGATTTTTAATATGCGGAGTGGTGTATAATACTGACAGTGTAGTTGAGCTCGAACCTCCAAGTGCACACATGGTTAGGATGTACTCTGAATATGTACGTTCCTCCCTCCGTTTCTAACCGACTAAGCGCAGCATGCCGTGATCATGAAGACTCTCTAGGACAAGGATGGAGGTAGCACTCACTCCGGGAATGTCATATTCTCATTACCTTCACCTAAGTGCATCGTGTCGCTTATATAATCCAGAAATGTTGAATATATATACGACTTTAAAAGTAATAGGGCAGGCATGCGGACTATTTTCAGTGGAGACTGAGTGAAGAATGAGTGAGATATTTTTTTAGTTCTTATTCTCTGACACGTTTAACTAAGGGTTCATCTTTGTTGTGAAGTAGAGTTGCTTGTTATACTCGCGATTCCAAATTATGTGAGTGTGTTGATTTTGCATCTATATAGGTAGCGTTTATACTCTGTTGATGGGTCGCGACTCACAAAGTGAGATCAAAATCGGAAAGGATTCTACTGACTATAGTTAGGCAGTTAGAAAAGAATACTCAGTGTTCCCCAGAGGTTTGTGTAAATGTAACGTAAAAATGCTAATATAGCCACGGAAGTGTTTGTTTCTAATATAGATCATCAGGTATATAGGTGAGACTTTTAGGAAAGGCTTAGTGAACAATTCATGTATATAGTAATGTGAGAGAACTTAAGTCCCCTTGCATGATACTTACCGATCATTATCAGCAAAATGCTATTTGAGTGAAGCGTCTTGCACATATTGAACGTTTTCCATTCACTCATTTCACTAGTAAGCCACATGAGAAAGTAGTTAGAAAGGAGATAGAGGGTTCGTCACATATATTACAAGCTGTCATTTGGGAATCATGAAATTCATTTGTGAGTTATTCAGGTTATAGGGTATTAATTAAATTATAAACCTGTGTTCCTATCGAAGTATAGGACTTCGGAAAAGAACGTCTTATGAGAACTTCGGATAAGGAATTCGGATGAGAATTCGGATAGATCTGAATGAGCTAACTTCGGATTGCCCGCCACCCTAGGTATTTGAATCTCATATAGTCAGAATTATCCACCAATTTATGAATTTTAGCTAGTACTCACGATGTGCTTCGACAGCCTGTGGTTGACTGGGAACAAATCTATTGATGCCGATGCTGTTTGGTCTCGAGAAATAGATCTGAAACGAGGTCTCCTTCTGAACTTAAATTAACATGGGAGGGTTACTAATGTTATCCTGTCATATATAGCAATTTACAGATATGTTTTTATATTTTAGGATCAATAATTTCTTAGTAAAGTATTGTTAGTAGTGCCTATCTTATTTGTTCTGCTCAGGAACATCCGTTTTCAAGACTAGGTCAGCATTTCATATAGTAAGACACATATTTAGGGGATAATTAGTAACAATAGGCTCTAACTAGTTAGGTAGTTTTATCGAACTCTAGCGAGATATGGTAGAAATGAGCGGGCATAGTAAGTTTCGTAGCCTAATATAATAAAATGCTTATCATCCTAAGCTTAAGTGTGTGAAGTATAGTGAGCAAACTTTAGTTACACTCGGTATGCTAGTGATATACGTTAGTGAGAAATAACCAATACTCGCGGTGAGTATAGCGTTGAGTTGAACTAAATATTGGCGCCTAGGGAGATTGGTGCAATCGAGCGTGACTGCTTTCGAACAATTTTGAATAGTAATAGGCAGCATAGCTCACAGATGCATATGGAAGGACAGGTTGTCGTAATTTGAGCATGTGAAGTTCCCGTGGAGTTTGGGGTGGATAGTTCACTCGTAAAGGCGGTTTGAGTGTCTGACTATGAGTATATTCACAGGAGGATTTAATTTCATTACAACATATCAGAATAGGTGATTAATAACAGATATATGAAGAGAGCCCATATTTTTTCTAGGGATGACTACTGAATGCATCCTAGGAAGATAACTATTGTGGCTGTAAAATCACTAGTAAGGTAATTATAAGGTCCTATTTTCGACCTATTATCACACGATAGGTGTCAAGTACGATAATAGTTAGTATACTTGTAGCTTCCGACTCATGTATATTATCACCTACCATTATCCATGCTATTAGTTTTATTTTAGTATCGAATCATGATTAACCTCCAATCTTAGATGGATTTATGATCTGTCTATACACGTATTGATTAAATTTATTGCTGAGCATATTTGTGTACTCGTTAGATGTTTTTCTCACACACTAAGACTCTTTGAAGACTAGTTATCGAAATGTAAATTATTTTCTTCTATATAAATTTGCTCATACATCTTAAAATAATGCGGTGTGCGGAATATTTATATCAGATGAGTATCATATTATTGTGATGTGTCTTTAAATCGAGGGTAAAAGAATAATTTGTCAAATTAATCCTGTGAGGAAGAGATGATATGGTAAATAGCACTGTGTGCTTGAGTAAGCCGAAAAGTTATGATGTGATGAGTTGACGTTGTAAAAAATTTATAATTATTTAATTTATTAATACTGACATTAAAGTAATATCTGAATAAATAATGGATATAATAGTATACTTATATATATATATATATATATATATATATATATATATATATTATAATTAAAAGGATATACTGATACCTTAGGATATTTTGATAAAGTTATTCATTGTGATTGAACACTAATAAAAAACTAACTGAGATATATCATCTATTTATATGGATTATCTATGTGTATTAATTTATCTTATTAGTAATGTTTGATATATAGATTATTATATTTCATATTTACTACTACTTATTTATGAAGCAACTTGTTATTGATATTAAATTGTAGTAGTGTTGCTATTTGGATATAGGTACGTACCCACGAGAAATGTTCTCGCGCTGGATATTGACGAAACAATACATACACTAATTGGAATCCAATATTAAAGATTACATTAAAGTTTGTTGAACTTATTAACAAAACCGTACAAACCCATATATGATACAATTTTTAAAAAATCGCTAAAAAAAAGGAAAAGAAACTCCTTTTCTTTTTCGATTGAATAGCTAGAATCTGCACAACTTCTTTGGCGTAGATTGTATTTCTAAAATATTGAACAAGAGAGAAGGATTGTTTGTTAGTAGTAGGTATTGGTGTGTGGCTTATTCAGACATTCTTTCAAAAGGAGAAGAGTAAGAGACATATTTGCTCCCTTTATTGTAGAACACCCATTTTATGAAAATATAAAGAAGCGATGCAGTTTCATGTTGCCTGAGATAAAAGAGTCCATTATGGCCAAATTCAGCATATGGTCGATAAAGTATGGCCTTAGTTAGCAGTACAATACTAATATTATTTGATTAGATTGTTGAGTTTGAGAGGTAAGCGAGCAAGCGAATTTAAAACGAATAATATTAAAATTAAGTGAATAGCTCGGACGGCCCTTCTGTAGTCCGTGTATAACCACGACTACCTTGTAACCGCTCCTGCAAGCAGCGACCCGGCGATTAAGAGTTGGCCGTGAAAGAAAAACAAGAAAGCCCTTATTTAATTTAAAATAAAAAAAATATATGTGCTAAAGAATGCGACTCTATTGAATTTTGCTTACATTTAATTTATTTGTTTGTCACTGTTAGAGTGAATGTCGCTTATTTAGATAAAAATAAAAGAAATAATAAATAAATAATAATAATCAAAATAATAATAATGAATAATAATAATAATAATATATATAGGTCGACAGGGCTAGCAACCCGGTTAGCACTGCAGATACCGTCAAATTTTCCGATTTGCTCAAATCAGTATAGATAAAAGCTTGGATAGAATGTTATATTAGTTTTATGTGTGTATGGAACATTATATTGATAATATATATAAATATCAAGTTACGGATACTATAAGTAAAGGTATTCACTATAAATACACTATAATCACATAACTGAATTAGTCAGGTATAATGAACTTAATATTATATAATATTATATATATAATATTAATTTATTTATATATTTGTATATACAACCCTGCTTAAAAACAGTGAAATATGATTGTAAAAAATTGAGTTGCATACTGTAATGAGCACTAATATTATTTTGAATATATTCACTTTATGTAATCTCAATTGAAAATCAGGAAAGGTGGATGAAGAGGTAAACATTTGCTCCAAAAATATGTATAATTTCTCTCCTTTAAAAACTATTATAATAACAATTAATCGATATTCGATACTAAAATTAAAAAAATATCGATATATTACAACTAAAACAATATTATCATACACTTTCGAATAGATAGCCCAAAAGAAAACTAATACAATAATTGAATTCTCATTTTCGGGAACAGATATACTCATTCAAGGCATCCCTAGTAGAATCAGCCTAATGTGCTCTGCTTCAATTTTATATATAACGATTAGCTCTGATTCGCTTCGTTCGTATGGTGTAATAAGATAATGACATTTCAGAACCCTCGTGTGTACAAGTGAAGAATTCTATATACTCACGGCCACACATACCTCTCACCTATTCGAGCTTACAATCAAACCCAAACCCAACTCCAAACGGCTGACTCATGCAATTACGACAAAGAGAATAGCCG
Organism: Trachelipus rathkii; assembly: GCA_015478945.1. Classification (NCBI taxonomy): domain Eukaryota; kingdom Metazoa; phylum Arthropoda; class Malacostraca; order Isopoda; family Trachelipodidae; genus Trachelipus; species Trachelipus rathkii. The sequence goes on along the minus strand of JABUQX010027794.1, from coordinate 337 downwards.
AGGCTATATTGTCTACTACCGAGATATTTACATTTAAATATGAGTAAGCTTGTTGGACCTTGGTTTGATGTAGCCTGTCCTCCTCTATTCCACCCTTATTTGAGCTGGACAGAAATATAGAATGAGAGTTCAGAAGTTAATAACCCACAATCCCTCACCCTAAAGGCCCAAATTTTTTGCATTATGTTCCTATCGTTTCCCTAAATATTTTCAAAATATAGATTCAGAAAGCGATCTGACCTCGATCCACCCATTTACATGCAATACTGGTGTCCACCAATTTTCAAGTATGTAAGTACAACAAAACCTAACCACTCTCTGGGGATATTGCGTTTTC
>JABUQX010027793.1:32500-34981 GCA_015478945.1 Trachelipus rathkii | reverse complement strand
GGAAGAGAAGATACATACCAAACTACCAAAATACCAAGCTACCAAACAATATAAAGATTACTGATATTACTTCAATAATGTGAATATAAAGTTTCAAAAGGTGATGTGTAAAGTATTTTTTGGGTCCTTTACTCATAATAATTAAAATATTAATTACCTAGTCACGTCTCATGGATACAAATGTTCACTGTTCCCATTTTTAAGGAGCTTGAATTTTCTTTATGGTTGGTTTGTTGGGCTTGGTCGCACCTTTAGGGAGGAATGTGGCTGTGTGAGATGTGGTGTCTTTGTAGTATTTATGGGAGTGTGTTCGGTTTGGTGGTGGTTTGTTGAGAGGAGAGGTGTGTTGTTCGAGCTCCGACTCCTTGAAATTCACAATTTTGGATTTTCGACTCCGACTCCGACTCCGACCTGGGCCACTGTAAACAAAAATTGTTCGACTGACTTCCGACTGCCGGACTCCATTCAAAAAAATTTTCGACTCCGACTCCGACTCCGACTCCAGCAGTCAAATTCAAAATTTCGACTCTGACTCAGATTAGTGCTTACAGAGTTACAGTAAAACATATTTTTGTTTCAACAATTTTTTTTTCGCCTCCATTTGAGAATAAAAAAATTTACTGGGCAGCTTTTTGCCAATGTAATCTAATGCTCCAAATGCTATAGAGGCACTGGTCGGTAAAGTAGCCTGGTCAAAACATAGAGAGTGCAGTTGGCGCTAACACGATGACAAACAAATTATTTCAGTTTCGGAAGACGAAATGTATTTACGTAAATTATAATGCAAATTTTTTTTATTATAAAACAGCCGTTATAAAATTAACAGTTTAATACTTTCGTTTGCAATAATAATATAATATAATGAATTAATAATAATAATAATAATAATAATAATATAATAATATGAAAAATAAAAATAATAATGGAATAGATTAATAAAAATAATAATAATAATAATAAATAATAATAATAATAATAAGTATAAGAATGAATAGATAATAATAATAATAATGATAATAAATAATAGTAATAAATAATAATAATAATGAATAAGTAATGAATAGGGGCATTAACCAGAATGCGCTTAATGAAAAAAAAAAAAGGATTCTGACAAAATTATCCAGAACTGGAAATTTTATAATTTAGGAATATATGATATATAGTATATATATATTATATAATATATATATATATATATATATATATTATATATAATATATAAATATTATTATATTATATATATATATATATAGTATATATATATATAGTGTGGATTGCCTAAAATACACAAAAAACAGAAAATTCACCTTTGAGTACCTGTAATGATCTACGTGTGCGGAACGGTTACCAACGAAAATTTGCCCCAAGTATCTGAACAGCATTATCTCGACATATCTTAAATAACGTCTTTTCATAGTTAATGCAAATAATGAAACATTATTAATTATCAAACTTAAAACTTGAAATCACTAATATATTTCGCCTGCACTTGATGTAGAATCTTTTGTTCATAAATGTAGCCGGGTTCTTGATAAGATTGACATAATAATTAACGAAGTGTATCACTCAAATAAACTCTACCCCCACCAGATATATCATAACAACATATGAGGAGCCTTTTATTAATTTGTTGTAGTCCAAACACCATTTAAATTTAAAGAAAACATATATCTGCAAACTGATGGAGTGTCGAATAGGCTCACCACTTGGGACCTACATTTGCTGAATTCTGATAGTGTCCAATCTGGAAAACAGAAATCCTTCGTGAAAGCAAACAACCTTAAACCCCGTATTTTTACACATAAGGTATGTCGACAATACCCTCATTATTTTGTAGGGACAATAGATAGATATCATGCAGGTGTCATGCAATAAAATTCAAGAGTTGTCAGATGCTTGAAATTCAACATAGAAAACTTAGGGTTGAGATAGATGCTGTCTGTTTTTTTAGACATCAAAATCAATGATAATTCTGACGGCTCATTATATACAGGCATAACATGTCACACCCACTGAATAATGGTGATGTATAAGTGAACTATGGATCCTATTTCACCGGACTATTTAAACACAAGAATCGTATCGTAACATGTTACGGTTTACAGATGCGCATACAAGTTCTTCAGTTTGCAAACCCTTTTGTTTAGGCAATTTTAAGGGTTCGGTAAAATTGGCTTTACTGTGATTTTCCACAATATTTAGTTGAAGATTTCATTAATAATGATCCTTATACTTTTATATCATAATGAAAGTAAGTTAACCGGAAAACCTCGATCAATTTCTAACTTCAAAATTTCCAATGCGATTTGTCAATAAGGAAGAGAAGTGGCTTCGTAATATTTTGAACTCTCACCTCAAAACTATAAGACACCTCAAAAGAATTAGGAGCACAGCTGGTGCCGGATGTCCAAAAAAACTGGTCATCTTCCTTTAGCAGCAAGGAGATGCTTTGGGCCGGACAACGACAATCAAGTGTGTTGT
>JABUQX010027793.1:17500-30000 GCA_015478945.1 Trachelipus rathkii | reverse complement strand
TAATGGCAAAACATGGATGTGTTCATTCAAAGCAGAACTTTTAGTGAGTACATTTGGCTATCTTTGTCCCACAAAGAAGCGGCCACAGTGGGTTGATTATTCAACTCCATTTGGTGTGTGTGGGCTCATGCTGTTTTAAATATCCCATTAAAGAAAATTTAGATGAAGAAATGAATATTCAGTCCAAAAAAATATAAGTAAATAGATAAATAAAATGATGTTCTTACATTATGTATAGTTCAAATTATTAAATTACAAAATTATATATTATAAAGAGTATTCAGTTCTTGAAGGTAAGAAAAAATAGAATTACTTTTAAAGTGGGAGGATTCAGACAGAAATGGGATAATTTTATAGTTGCTATGGACCATAAAGTAGGAAAATGAGGGCTACGAATGAGTTCCATTAGAAGGCAATCAATAAAATATGGTGGACAGATTGCGGGGAATGGCGGCTGCAAAATTTGAAGATGGGAGGTGAATCCTGTGGCATGTAGTGGATGTAAGCAATGTTGGTGTGCCCAATGCGGAGGCGTGCAAGTACCACTTTGTGCAAGCGATAACGTCGGTGAGAAGAAGACCACTTATCAATTTTAGACTTTATATTTCTAAGTTTCGCCACTCGCTGATCACTCACCCAGCACTCTTGCCAGTAAGACCGGAAGCCTTGTCGGAGAGTAGTATAATAATCAGTTGATGGAAAGTACTGCAAAGGAGAGTAATAATAATAATAATAATAATAATAATAAAATAATAATAATAAAATATAATAATAATAATAAATAAATAAAATAATAATTAATATAATACATAATAATAATAATAATAATAATAATAATAATGAATAATTATAATAATAATAATAATAATAATAATAATAATTATAATAGTAATGATATAATAATAATAATAAATAATAATAATAATATTTTTAATAATAATAATAAATAATAATAATAATAATAATAATAATAATAATAATAATAGTAATAATAATAATAATAATAATAATAATAATAATAATAATAATAATAATAATAATAATAATAATAATAATAATAATAATAATAATAATAATAATAATAATATTAATAATAATAATAATAATAATAATAATAATAATTATAATAATAATAATAATAATAATAATTACATTATTATTATTATTATTATTACTATTATTATTATTATTATTATTATTATTATTATTATTATTGATTATTATATTATTATTATATTAATTTTATATATTATTATTATTCTAACTTATATTATTATATTTTCTCATAGAGTACAAAAGGATTTAGGTAAAATATAGAGGAGATTATTCCTTCATCCTTCTGTATTTAGTAATTAATATAACGAATGGAAAGTTGTGAACAAAATAACGAATGTTTACCAAAGGTATAAAAATAAACCACTCTGAATTCCCCAACATAAAAGTATTATTATTATTATTATTATTATTATTATTATTATTATTATTATTGTTTATTATTGTTATTATTTATTATTATATATTATTAGTATCATTATTACTAATCTATTATTATTATTATTATTATTATTATATTAATTATGTATTATTAGTTATTATTATTATTATATTATTATTATTATATATATTTATTATTATATTATATTATTATATTATTGATCATTATTATTATTATTGATTATTCATTATTATTATTTATTATTATATTAAATTAATATTATTTATTTATTATTATTATTATATTATTATATTTATATTATTATATTATTATTATTATTATTATTATATTATTATTATTTTAATCATTATATTATTATTTTATTATATATATTATATTATGATTATATTAATATTATATTATATATTATATATTATTATTAATAATTATTATTATTATTATTATATTATTATTTATTATTATATTATTATTATAATTCATTAATTTATATTATATTATTATTTATTTTATTATATATTATTATTATTATTATATTATATTATATTATTATTATATTATTATTATTATTATTATTATTATATATATATTATATTAATAAATTATCTATTATTTATTATTATTGATATTATTTTTTATATGTGATTATTATTATTATTATATTATTATTATTATTATTATTATTATTAATTATTTATTATTATTATAATAATTATTATTATTTATTATTATATATTATTATTATTATATATATATTATTATGATTATTATTATTATATATTATTATTATTTATTATTATTATTATTATTATTATATTATTATTTATTATTTTATTATTTTATTATTATTATTACTAATTATTAATTATATCATCATTATTCTTATTATTATTTTATTATGTATATCTATTAGTTATCTATTATTTATTATTATTATTATTATTATATTATTATTTATTATTATATATTTTATTATATTATTATTAATAGTATATTATATTAATTATTATTAATAATAAATATATTATTATTATTATTATTTAATTATTATTATTATATTATATTATATTAATATTATTATTATGATTATTTTATATATTATTATATTATTATTATTATTATATAATATATTATTATTATTATTATATTATTATTATATTATATTATCATTTTATTAGCGCGAGAGGATATACGTCCAGTTGAAAAACAAAGGATTGAAGAAGGGGGCGCGGCCAGAGTCGCCCCCTTCATTTGGTCGGTTTGCTCCTGTTTAACCCAAGGAGACCCCGAAGATGCCGTGTAGGCCCCAGCAGGGGTTCCCAACCACACTTCTATGGATTTAAATAAAGTATCGAGTTCAAAGCAGTGATATCAGCAGGAAACTTGAACTGTTAAGAGATCTTATTTGTTTTTTGCTGGTGTCGGAATCGGACTAGTGCGTGGAATTCCTGTAAATTGTAGTAACGGTGGACGCTGTTGTGACGGTTCGAGTCCTGGCGCGATTGAAATTTTTTTTTAGTCTTATTATTGCAAATTTTACGCACAAGAATGATGTTCCCATGTCGGCGTGGCCTGCTTTGGTTCGCGTTTCCTGTAACACGGAGCGAACTAGCAGATTGCTGTTGTAGCCCCAGTAAGGGTTAAAACGAACCTTCTATGGATTTAAATAAGTACCGTTTCAAAGCAGTGATATCGAAGTAGGAGACTTGCATACTGTTCGGATCCTTCTCTTTTCTGGAGTGCCACGATCCGAACTAGTGGTTAGAGCCCCTCCTGTACATGTCTAACGGGCGAACCTGGTTGCGATGGTTTCGCGTCCTCGGCTGCGAGTGAAATTGTTCATCCGTCTTATTATATATTGAGCTATCAAAGGTTTATCGCACGGTCACGGTGAAATCTTATTGTGGGCAAAAGGTCCACTCACCAGCTGTGGTTGAGTTATTTCATATTGTCGAGCATCGACTACCTGTAACGCCTCGGTGCATAGAGAACCCCTACATCAAACATGATGGACGTGAGTCTGAGCATTAGGGCGAGAGAAGAAAGTTCATTGGAGTCTAGTTCCTATCTCTGAGTGTAATAATATCCTGTACTTAGTCTATATTCAAGCCAGATAAGTGCTCATACGTACTTATTTGCATTGATGAAATCAAGGTTATAGTAGCATACTTAGTAATGTTAAAGGCATATCACCTTTTCTATAAAAAGTCTATAATTCCTTTGAATCTCGTACTAAAGAGGATATTATTTTATAATTAGCACACAGACCATCTTCCTTACCACTTTCGACTTTCATTACTACATTTCATGCGCGCTCTTATGCTCGATTCCACTCTCCACAGCATCAACCCATCTAATTTATATATGTGGACGCTTACTAATTTATGTTTGAATCTTAGAGATATCTTAGTTCATTGAGAGTTCACCATCATAATAGCTCATTATTTTAACCAAAAGAAAGTGTCACCTCAAACTTAGATATTTAATCGCATATTACTTCTATGTCTAACGATTATAACTGTTTCAATATTGATCCTCCGTTGTGTATCTAACTAGATCCTATAGCTCATGTCTACTATCTGACTAACTTACCTCACTTCAAGATGCTGTCTTTCACATGATCGCCATATAAACTTAAAAATACAATTGCCGCGCATTTAGATAGTTAATAGAAAGAACTTTTAGAGTTTGTCTACCCTTCCACTCCACTCTTACTCTCTCTAAGCTCTCTCAAATCACTAACTATCTACTTAACCAACCATCCTTGCTAACCTCTACCTCATAACCTTATCATGATTCTTTTCATAACCTCAAATCCACTTATATATTAAATATTTATTTATTATATATATATATAATATATATATTATATATATATATATATATATATATAATTAATATATATATATTATATATATTAAGTATTAAATATATATTATATTATTTATTAATATCTATATAATATTATATATATTAATATAATTATTAATTATATATTAATAATTATATATATATATATATGTTTATATTTTATTTATTATTAAAAATTTTAATTCACTGCGACATATCTACTTATTCTCCACTCTTGTGCGCAGGTTATAGGAAGTTGAGTTACAGTGTGCAGCCTCCTCACTCTCACAACATTACCCTCTATCAATCATAGCTCATCACGACAAACCATTGCTAATCTACACCACACCCTTATATACAACTACACACGCACCTGACTTGCCTCTCTGGATCTCATGCCCTATAAGACCCCTGCTCACAAAGTACCCCGGTCCAAAAGGACGTAATAGGATCCTTTGTACTTCCAAATCCGAACCTCCTTCTTGGTCCGTCTATGTCGCTCTACAGCCCATGTGCGCGTATCGCCCGCCGTGGGGCCTCCCAAACGCCTCCCATACCACTCTCGTTCACCACTCACAAGTGCCCTTTGCGCAACACTTAATCACGTCTTAAGTGCCCGGATACACAGTAAAATTACCTATCTCGCTTTCTTCTACCCGCTGCTTACCCCAACCTAAAATAGCATTCTCATCCAATCAACATCCTACCACCCTCACCCACCCATTGAAGGATTACAGTAGACACCCTATTAAGGACGTTGAGAAAGACTTGTACTTAGTCGCCAGTAGACCCCCGTTGTGCAAGCCCCGATGAGGAATCCGAAGTAGGAGGCTTGAGCAGGAAGGACCCCTATTCCCTGTTTCCTCCCGAGGTGACTGTCACATCGCCTTTGTTGACGTCTCACGGCTCAGTATCGGCATGAAAATTTCGAAACTACACATTTTTTATTCAAAATGTACCAACACTAAGATTGTATAGAGCCTCATACACCTGTGCGTTGATACTAACAGGTAGCTGTCTTAGTTGGTGCGCGTATTGCGTTCGAGTATCTGTGCGTGTGAAACTTTTCATCCGGTTTATTATGCAATTTCCGCAACAAGCATCTTGTGCCCAATGTCGCTGCTTGGCGTAATTTAGTGTGTCATCGGCGTTGCTCCTGGCTCGCAGGAGCAAGCGCCTCAATCCAGAAATATCTCTGGTGTTCGACGGCCCCGAAGGTCTCATTCGTCAACATTATATCTGTACCGTCTTTAATCGCCGCCGTAGTCGTGGGCCTGACTACACCGTATACATTGTGGCCACAAATCCTCAAAATAGCTACTCGTCAAAGTAAGACCCTAGCACATTCAAAGGCTTTACTTTATTCCTCACTAATAGGCTCCAGCCTCAGCTACTATAACGAGATTAATAAATGCACCTAGCCAAGTCTTCTCTCCACCAATCAGCAAATTACTTCTTTCAATTGAGCTATCTCGATTGCGTCATTATACCGCTCTCCAGTTACTCAATGTACCCACACATAAATCCTAGGAACTATTACGTCGAACTCGACAATTTGGGTATCCGTCCGCGTGACTGCCCTCACATCTAACAATAAACTGTATCAAGCAAGTAATATTGCACTTTACACCTCAAAACCATTTAACCGTACTTCTATTCTGACTGTGATACGGTTACGTTCCAGAGAGCCCCTACTCCGCTCTGAGCACCAGCCTGCCAACCTCTCTCCTAGCGCATACGCCTCACTCAAAGCTATTTCAGATTGACACACATAAAACTCAACATTCATCGCACATTACAATCATAGAGCAACCATTCACCAGCTCATATTCTATTTCATATACTCTAACTCCACCTTGCTACCTCACCTACCTCTGATCTCATAACCCAATCCATATATATTAATATATTACGGTTAGACTATATAAGAGAACCAAAGGAGATATAGTTATATATAATATTAGTATATTATATATATTATATATATATATAGCTATATGTAAAAATAATATATCTCTATATATATAATATATATATAACGATACATATAAATGATTAGTTCTAATGTAAATATATATTATTTAAATTTATTTTTTCACTAATGCTATATCTTCACCGACAACTCATTCCCGCTCTGGTCGATGAACTCCCGTGGTGTGGTTACGCTAGTGGTCTGCACTCACACTCCCCGAATCTCGCCACTTCAATCAACTCATCCATCACACTCATAGCCGCGCTATCCCTCGCCACACCCTACCTCGTTTCCTTCCCCTCATCGCCTCCTCTCCAGGCATCTCCTTTTTTCCATCCATCCACCTCTTTCTTGTTCTCCCCCTTCCTTGCCTTTCCTATTCCCCTCGACCTCCCAAACTCTCCTAACGACTCCTGTCTGTTCTCCATTTCTCACTAGATGCCAGTTCACAACCTCTCCAGATTTCCCTTCTGGATCCTCCCGCAGCCCCCTCATTCTCCACAAAATAACATCATACCTCCTACAACTCGAGCATATGCCATAACCTCCTCGCATTAAAGCTGCTACCCCCCACAAGCTAAACCGGCTCCTACTACTGACCCCCTGTTCAGTGCTCAGCTCCTCTCACAAAAATATCTTATTCCCTGTGCACCTCGGCAAATTAGCACAGACCCGGACGGTGTTCACACGTTGGATCAACACCCCTAGCGTACACAAATTATTTTTCACACACCTCACTATGCTTAACTTTCTTTCGCAATTATGGAAACTCACCCCCTCTATTACAGTTATTTGCTGCTCTCAGATCACTACTAAAGTTCTAATTCCTTCTCTCTAATCTATGATTTCTATCACCTCCTTCATCCCTCCCCTTCCCAATAATCGATCCCTCCATAAAATATCTAAAAATTCATTTACTTCTCCTAATATACGTACACCCCCTACTCTAACCTCAAAGTCTCACCATCCCTCCTCTCTATTCCTCTCATACTGCTATCAATACACATAAAACTCACCCTACTCTATTACTTCTTTACCATGGACTTTATTTTAAGCCCCTTTTGTCACACATTTACTCTCTAACTCCTCTACATACAAATTACCTAGCCTTCCGCGTTTACTTCTCACAGCATATTAGTGAGCTGATTTCGTCCGCTAAAACTATATATAAGTATCAGTTCATATCCCTGTCTATCAATTTCCAATTCTATATCACTTCCAACCCCCCTCCCCTCCCTCTACCACACACTCTCAAAAACAAATTAAATAGTCACACTGGCAGACATTATCAAACCCCTAGCCTCAATTCCACAACCCACACCTCAAAACATCTCACTCTACTTACCTTAACTCACTCTTCATACACGATAAGATTCTACTGTGGCATTCCTATTATATCAAGGCTCCTTATTACCATGGTTACCTAATCTTATCGCCCCACCAACTCAAATTGTACATCATCACCGTTCCTCACATTCACCCCATTCCTTCTCTCGTCTATTATGCTCGTCTAAATTCTCTAAAACACCAACCCATACATTTCACCTTTCCTTTCTTAACTTATCTCTCTCCATACGATTCTTATAAACAAATCAACAACTGCGTCCACCGACACCCTCTTCCCTCCCTAAATCCTCCCGTTTGTTCACTATCACCCATTGTCCCCTCACGTAAAACTATCGTTACTCTGTCTAACAATCCGAAAGATTTTAATTTCTCGCAATTATACTATTCCTTACCACAATTAAAAAGGAAACTATTCTACCTTATATCACATTAATAGATTCCCACATTTTCTTCCATATGCCACCATCTTTCCCTCTCTACATAACTAAAGAAGGGTAACGTCAACACTCCATTCCCTCCCAATCCTGTGGTCCACTACACCAATTCTCCAAACATAATATTAATAATAAACCTATATCAGCATTCTTCCACCCACTATCAACTCCCTATCTCATGCAAACCATTTCATTCTCACATCATACACATAACTGACACAGTAAACTTTTTTTTCCTATTTATTATTCTTTATTCAAGGACATCCTAAATAAATTTCCATCTCACTATGAATCTCACAACCTATCACTCACCCTCCACCTCTCCCAACTTCATACAACTATACAACTCACCTACTTTTAGCACAAATTCTATCACCACGCTACCTACCCACCTCACTCTTTCATTACATTAGCACATTCTCCCACCTTTATATAATTGCACCACGACGACCTTTACCTTGCTAACCCGTGGTGCCTCTCCTACACTATACATCTTCCTCCTATTAACTGCCTTCTCTTAATCTCTCTTCTTGCGCGCCACAAACCCCTCCTATCTTTTATTCACTTTTTTTATTTATCTTCAATTAATTTAATTAAATAACTATTCCACCTTATTATCTAAACATCGTTCCGTCACTTTTCTACACCATTCTCTCTTTTAGCTCTTCTGCTCTCACGCTTCCTCTACTCACAATTCCACACCTTTTTGTAGGACTTTTTCTCGTGTAGACCACATTCTCGTATATTTCCTCCCGAGAGCATCCTCTCACGTACTCTATTTTTCATCATTTCAGTAAGTCCTTCCACATCTGCTCTTCTTTTTTATTCACCACTATTTTTTTAACCTTCATTTCACCCTCCCTCACACTTCTTCAACACCATAAGCCGTCCTTGGCCTTTTTGCTGCATTCTGCCATTACCCACCGTCTGCTTACGTTCAATTAATTACACACTATTTCATCCTCTTTTTGCCATACTTCACTTACTGTCTTATCTTTAATCTTACTGAACTCCACTCCCGCCTCTACCTCCCTCCAATACGTCTTCTTTCACTTTCGTTCTAACTCCATCTATTCCATCCTAATCATTACCTACGCCTAAAATCCCTCTTAACCGTCTACATTAATTCCTCAATTTTCCATCATTTATTTCACATTCTCACTACTCTCTATCTATTATTTCTCCCCTTTCTCATACTAACTCACATTTCAAACCTCTCTCCTCCACATCATATTTATAATTATTATCCTAGCAACCACCATAAATAGTGATGATCAGATATCCCCTCCACATAATCCACCTCTAAATACATTTATATATACATTCTTAGTAATTCTGCCTCTATCCTTCATTTTACAACACACATATTAATTACTATAAGTTTACCTGCCTCTCCCCACTCGTTATGTCTAACTCTTTGCACTAATTAGTTTATATTATTGTAACTTTGAGTGATTTTCACTATTTATTTAGAACCATAAGTATTCTTCAACTATATCATTCTCTCTATTTCAACACATACAACTCGTTATTAAATTCAAATAGATCTATTTCATTTACTCTATTAACATTCTACTCCTCCATACCCCATGATGAGTTCCTAATTAATTGCTCCACCCCCTCACAGCTTCTCCAACCTCCTGTGATACTAATTCTAAATCTATACTACAATATGACAAATTTTATCCATTTATACCTCCGAACTTCCAACTACATCCATATATTCAAACTCATCATCACAAAATCTATTCTCATCATCTCCTCCTCCCTCGTATCCATTCATCTAGGTGATTAAGGCACATATAAATAACCCCTAACATTTCTTCCCCCCTAAATATTCACTTATTTACCCAAATACATATTAATCTCGAAAACCACCTTAGCGCCAACACATACTCTACCTATTATCCTCAACTTCTATATCCTTCATAAACTATTCCTCAATCCCCATCCCTCTCGCACCTTGCACTGCTCTCATTCTCCCATCTATGATATCATAACTCTTGTATTTTCCAATAGATCCACCTCCTTCTTTCCCTATCAACTTAGTTTACTTAATATATATATATGTTATTACCTAGCACATTCCAAACTTTTTTCTATCATAAACTATTTTAACCCACTTCACTCACTACGTTCAAATCTCGTTTATACCCTCTCTCACGTTATTCATACAATCGCACTCTAATAATTACCTCTCTCCTCCCCATCTTTTCCCCTTCTACGTATATATATTCTCCTCAGGCTAGCTATACGCTATTGTGTGAGACCTACCCACACCTTAGGCACTTTCTAGCCTAACACTCCTATAATCCCACTCAACCTACCCGCTCACCATAAATTAACCTCACATCCAAATTAATTAATTATATATATTTTAATTTTATTATTAATATATTAATAATATTTAAATATATATAGATAGTATAGTTATAATATTATTAACTATACGGCCGTAATATAGTATATAACGTATTATATGATATAATATAGTACTAATAAATACATTTTGATCTCTAGATTCTCAGGTAGTATTCTTTATCATTGAATCAAGTTCACCCGTCTTATAGCAGTTAGAATTAGATCCAGCCCAAAAATTACAAAAACTTGAGCTGAAACCGTTTTTATTTTTGGTCTTAGGGCTTCGGCCAAACTCGTATCTTATTCAAGTATTCTGCGCACTGTTGAACAACTGTGGTGCTCTGGAGTAACCCAAATTATTGTAACTTTCTGGCAATAAATTATTATTTAACGTAAACACAACAAATAATTTTTGAAATATATATTTCTTGAGCATAGAGCTACCACGGGGTCCGTTTCTATTTTAATCACGTGGACTGTGACAGCTCCCAGAATTCACTGGTAGCATGGATCCGACTAAAGCGTTTATCTGCCTACTATTTAGAAATTAAGTTTAAGACATCGTAATTCTTGGTGCTAATAAAAATCTTATTCAAACATAATAAAAAAGAAATAATTATATCTATTTAGTTAAGCAAATTATACCCAGAATCCGCTCTTTTGCCAAGTTTCGACCTGCCGGATACACAGGAATCCAAACTAAGGTTTTCTGCACCTATTTTGTACAATTGGTAGTGTCAACACCGTCTCAACCCGGCACCTCATAATTTTTCATCTAAAGAAATTATTCTTCTTGTATAAAGAGATTTAGAATAGACAAGGAACGGGTTCTAAACCCGCATCGGAGTTCTCGACTCCGGATCCGGTCGACTAGGTTTTGGAACAGATTGGAGAAAATTAGAGTCAGTAAGTCGTATCTGGGCAAATAACATTTTCAACAAAGAAAGAAATATTTTTTTTGAAAAAGTATTATGAACAGCCAAGATCCGGCTGGCCGATCCGATCCGGAGAGTCCTTGAGCTCCAGGATCCGGAGAGTCCATCAAAGGAGTTCCTGCACCTTTTAGAAAATGTATGTCAGCACATCTGTCTTTCAAAAATAAGAAAAATTTTAACCCGTAAAAAATGAATTTCTTAAAGAGATTGCAATAACCCGAGACGAGAGAGAGAAGAAAAAGGGGGAGAGAGAGGAGAGAGAAGAGAGAAGAGAGAGAGAGGGGGGGGGGGGGGGTGAGAGGTGTAGCGAGGCCGACTACATCTACAGCTTCAAAAAGAAATACTTTCAACCTTGAAAATGCTGAAATTTCTTCTTGCTATTTTCAGACACATTTTTGTGAATTTAAACTTTTGATAATTAATACAGTTTATCCATATTAACTATTCATTCTCCAAAAGTTTTAAACAGGATATTAATGATTAGCAATTAACAATTGAGTCTGATGATATGAATCTTGTTCTTTTTATTAAGTAAACATCTGAAAAAATTGACTACATTTATTAAATTTATTTGTTAAACTCAAAAAATTAAATTGAAATTTGCTCATTTGGGTTTAAATTTCATCTGCGTTGTTTATTTTAAAATTTAGGTATTGAGTATAATTGGGGACGAGTTAGAAAACTTCAATTAAAGGTATTAGGTAATACCTCCTTAAGCAAGTGTCCAAAAGTAAGAAAATCTCTTCATAGTTTTTTTTTTTTTTTTACAATTATTTCAAATGTTTGACTTAAAAAAAAACAAAATCCAAACCTTTCAAATTTTCAAAATTTCAATTTTCAAAAATTTCAAATTTCAAATATTTTCAAAATTCTCAAAATTTCAAAATTTGTCAAAATTCTTTCAAATTTCAAATTTTCAAATTTCAAAATTTCAAAATTCTTTTAAATTTTAAAATTTTCAAAATTCTTACAATTTTGACAAAAAAAGTTAAAAAATTTGGCTCTTTTTTTATATTGTTTATAGTTTTCAAAGAGACATTATTAGAAGTAAATATGACGATTAGTTACACAACTTTTATTTTTGACTTTTTCTACATTGTACCTAATCATTTGACCTCTGCTCATGCCATATTCAACTTGAATAGCCA
>JABUQX010027793.1:0-12500 GCA_015478945.1 Trachelipus rathkii | reverse complement strand
TATATATATTATATATAATAATATATATATATATATTATTATATATATATATATATATTATATATAATATATATATATATATATATAATATATACTATATATATATAATATATATATGTATTATATATATATATATGATATATATAGTATATATATATTATATATAATATATATATATATATATATATATATATATATATATATATATATATATATATATATATATTATATAACATATATATATATATATATGGATATATATATAACAATTAAAATTACCAATTACCCAATTTAATTATTTCTAAAATTTCTAGTGTTTATTTAATTACCAATTTAATTTTGTTATAGAATGTGTTCAGAGAAAACACATATATACAAAATTAATAGGAAAATGGGAAGGAACGTGAAGACGCAGCAATACAAAACGTGAGGAATTTGCAAAGAACCAAGTGAGAGTAATGAAAATACTGTATTATAGGTCCCTACGAACGTTAAGTCTTGATCTATTGCTGTAGGGAAGGTTAGTATCATTTATCTTGGTAACAAGGTTTTGTAGCTGATAAAAACACGTGATGAATTCATAACTAACAACTGTGGAACTAGAAGGTTGGTGTCTTTACATGTATTATCTATATAGTGATTTCGACACCTACAGAAAGAGAATAATCGATTCACCTCAAAACAACCCAGACACTACTATTCTATACTATTTGCTACTTTCCCGAAGTGAAAAATATGTTTTTTTTTTATTCATTGCTTCAGATAACATCCTATTGTAATCTAAGACCAAATGAAAGATATACTGTATGTACAGTTCGATACAGCCACATTAATGTGGGAGGAGGTTTAACGATGAAAGTGGTGTGGGCGTTTCATTGCGGCACTTACAGAGTTTAGTTACTGATGGGGTCTCATAAATCTGAAAAGTCCAGTACAACGTCATATTCAAAATACTCTGTACATTTGCATTTACAACGGAGATGAATCATTGGATTCTGATGCAGAAATAACTGTCCTGCATATTTTGCGATATACTAAGAACTTTCGTTGGCCATAATGGTAACCAGATCTTCAGATATCCATAGACATGTAGAACAGAGTCTGGGAACTGAATATTGACAAAGAGAGCAACATCCAAACAACTTACCCAGGAATCGACGATCGAGCAAGCTTATATTTTGCAGTGTAGGGTGACGTTGCAGCTAATCATAGCAGGGGGTAAGAGATAAAAGGTATAAAACATTAGAAATCGTGTTGCTTTTCCCTAAGCCTCAACTGGTCATGTTTGCCAAATGAATTTTCTCTCAAACCTTCGCCAGCAATTCACTTTTAATGTCAGGCTGTTCTACTTTCTCAACCTTCTTCCTGCTCACTTATTCTAATATTTCATAACTAAGTCTAAATAAATTATGTCTGCTTATAATCTACGGCTTCATCCAAAGAAATATTATGGAGTACTGATTTCTATACTTTCAAAACCTTTTTTCTTCTGGGGCTTGCACACAGATGATTGTCTGTTTCACGTTGCCAATCCTATTTTTTATTTCTGATGAAGAAGCATTCATGATCAACATGTTACGAAAAAGATCTATTAGCTTTTAAGTTTTCTTCATCCTTAACTAATCATTCTATTCTATAAGATTATTATCGATATATTTGAGAAGGACCAATTCATTTTTAATTTGGGAATATAACCATTGTTCTTTTCAGCATGCTTTCGATCTACTCTAACTGGAAGATTTGCTAACAGCTTTCTTTCTTTTGAATTAAAAACTGAAGATAGCCTTGATCTTCTGTTTTCTTGTGTCGTTTTCTACTATTTATTTCTTCGCGGGGCTATAGTAAAAATTTTCTCTGCTAAAACGTTTACATCAAAGGGAAATTCTATATACATTTTGACAACTAACTTATAATATATATATATTATTATATATAGTGTATATATATATTGTATATTATATATATTATATATACTATATTATTATTATATAATAGTATATATATATATATATTATATATATTATATTATTATATAATCATATATATATATATATTTGAGTCTTTTCAATAAAATAATTATTCTTCTAATGGGTCGAAGAGTAACTACATTAATAAGATTAAGCCGTGCCAAGCTCATTGGTTGGAACAGGAAAGAGAAATATTTATTTTCGACTTCCCATATTGTTGTAAGAGGATTATTTGTTTCTTAGGGAGAGTCTCACACTCACAAAATTTATGAAGAATACTAATTCCTACAATGATAATATGTATATATATATATAATATATAATTAGTATATATATATATATTATATGATATATTATATATATATATATATATATTATATATATATATATATATTAATATAATATTATATATATAATATTTATTATTATATAGTATATATATTATTTATATATATTATTATATATAATATATATATATAGTATATATAATACTATATATATTATATATAATATATAATATATATATATACTATTTATATATATATATATATATAATATACAGTATATATATATATATTCGTTTATAGGAGCCGTTTTCTTGTAAAGTTAAATAGACATGTACGAAATGTAAAAGAGTATTTATTTAATATAAATATTTAAATATTTATTTGGAAAAGTCCCGGTGGCTCTACGCTCCAATAGACATAGGTTCTCCTAACATGCATTAATATACGAAAAATTAATATACCAATTTAAAACATTTAATAATTTTTTATTTATTATTTCGACCTCTCAGCGATCACTTTAGTCGGATTATGATTAGCAAGTTTGGATGTTTTATGTTGCTTTATTTTATTTTCTAACTTTTTTTCTTTATATATATATATATTATTATAAATATATACTATATAATATTATATTTTCTAATATTTATTATATATATATATATATATATATATATATATAAACAGAGATACGTAGATATATTTGTGTCTCATTCCTTGCGTGTCTTTTTGACATAATTAATACTGTTTTTCTTTCATAATATTGAATATACTTTTATTGCATATATGATAAAGGAATTATTATAATATTACCATTTATTAGAGATGCAATGATATTAAATATTTTTTATTTCTTTTCTTGCAGCAACTAAGTGGATGATTATTAATGTTTTTCTTAATATACAATAATACTAATATATATATTATACTATATATATATATATACTATATATATATATATATATATATATATAAATATATATATATATATATATATATAGTATTTTATATATATACTATAATATATATAATAATTAATATATATATATATATATTACTATATATTAATAATATATATATATGTATATATATATATATATATTATATATTATATATATATTATTATCATATATATATATTATTATATATATATATTATTATTATTATATTTTATATATTTATATATATATATATATATATATATATATATATAATATATAGTGGTGGGCAACAGTCCGTTAACAACGATATTACTTTTTCCTGTAACGGAGTAACAAACTTATTACTTTTCTTTTATTGTAACGGACTAAGAATATTGCTACTTTTTATTTGTTAATCGTTACTTGTTACTTTATATTTGTGCGGATATATATATACTATATATATATATATATATATATTTAGTTGTATGTATATTTATATTAAAATATATATGCAGATATATATATTATATAGATTTATACACCTATTTATATATATATATATATTATATATATATATATATATATATATATATATATATTGTAAAATTTTAATTATTATTATAAAATCTTAAATAAAATAAAATAGATTAGTTTACCTTTTAAAATAGAATCTGCTCACGTGCTTTAGTTAAATGACTCATTTACCGACAAAAGACGGTTGGAAAAGGTATTAACAGATATTATTTCAGGAAGAACTTATTTTTATATAATGTATTATTTTTCTATTTTTGATAATATAATTCATTTTATAATTCGTCGTAAAACAAAAGTTATGATTTGTTTTGTAATGCTTAAAAGTGCATTCCATTTTATAAGTTATCTCTTTATTAGATTTCTCCTGATGCACGATAAAATTTTATCGGACGAACTAAAGTAATTTAATTAATCATTTTTATGGTCTTTTTATAAGCTTATTACGTTTAGATCAAGTGTCAGGACATTTTTGAAGATTATCAAATTTTAGAAATTATATAAAATAAAATTCATAGCAAATATTTCTAAACAACATTTTTAAGTAGTGTAGATTTATTGTTTTAACTTTTTGAGCTCCTCACTGATATATTTTGAAAGACCTATTAAATTGTGACCAAAGCTTCCATTCTAAGTTTGAGTCGTCGTAATTTTAAAGCAGTAGTTAAGATTTATTTTTTTTTAATGTTTAGTTATCAAATATATTTATTTATAGTTAATGTATTATTAATAACATTTAGAATATCATTAGTTTCTCCATAATAACTTTATATTTTCATTATTGTTATTTATATTCCGGTTTGACGATTTCTAAGAGTACATGACTGTAAGCCATCTTGATTTATTTTTTAAGGATAAATTAGTTTAGGAATGCTTTAAATTTTAATTATAAATAAATAAGACAGGATTTATTAAATTTGATATAATTTCATGTATTTAGTTATTCTATTAAATTTTTAAATATTTTTAAACAAAGTGATTGCAATATAATAATTTTTAAGGTTAACAATATTTTTGTATATATTTAGTCTTATCTAGTTTATAATGGGAGATTGAAGAATATTTAGTTACCTTTAGGTGAAGCATGATATTTTGATATAAAGTTAGTTTTCATTTTTATTTAATATTGTATAAACTTAGTTTAGTTGTAGTACATTATTATTTAAGACTGGAGCGTTGAAACTTTAATTTCAAGATATCATAGGCACCGGAAATCATACTAACAAGGAGAATAAGGAGTGATCCTCCCTAATTGCCTTGCTAGCAACTGTTAACTAACTACTTTAGAAAGGATTAACTTTTCCAGCTGGCGTCAATTTGGTTTGGAACTCGAGTTGACAACCCATCTTTTTGGTTGGTACCCGAAGTTTGGTTCCCTCTGAGACGGTTGGTACCGTCGCTTAGCTTTAACTAGCTATTCCCTCCCGCTATACTTGGTTGGTACCGAGTTAGCACCCCAGTCATCTTGGGTTGGTAACCGGGTGACAAGCATTTGGTTGGTACCGGAAGTTGGTTCCTTTGAGAGGTTGGTCGTCGCTAAGCTTATTTAATTAGCTATTCCCCTATCAAACTTGGTTGGGTACCGAGAGAAACCAATTTTGTTGTTGGGTACCGAAGGTGTGGTTCCCCTTTGAGCATCGGTGGTACCGTGCTTAGTTAGCGACTACTCGACGTCCGGTTGGTACAGACAGGATAGTAGTTATGGTTGGTACCGGTACTGCTCCCTTTATCCCGGTAGTTGGTACTGCCCCAAGTTTGTAGTCAAACTTGCCCCTTTTATGTATTGTTTTTTTTTATCCCATCTATGTAAATATTGAACCTATGAACGCTTACTCCGAAGTTGTGTTACGCTACCATTTTTGTATTAAATATATTTATTATTAAAGTTGTCTCTTTTATCCTGCCACCTTTAGTTAGCAGCGGTGTTGACATATTTACATTAGCAGTTAGTCCTAGAACATATTAACATAGACTTAAAACCTTAACGTAAATGGTTACTTTAATCTGGTGGCAGGTATAATATTAAATATTGTAGTATTAAATATCAGTTGTATTAAATGTCAGTAATAATATATATTAATAATAAATGTTAACAGTAATAAAAATCAATATTAATAAATGTTGTTAGTAATAAATGTCAATAGTAATTTTTTCTAAAATTGTGTTAAATCCATACTTGAGATATATTGTTATTAAAGAAAAATGAATCTTAAAGCTTAATTTTTACGATGAAGTTTTACAAGAAATTAGTGTTAATAATAATAATAATTAGAATAGTAATATCGATTGAAACGTCTAATGATAGTACAAGCGTAAAAGACCTTATTAATAATCATAATCAAAATGAAAACGTAGTAAAGACTAGTGGAAATGATAGGAATGTAGCTTATAGTTCTTCTGATAAAATGAAAACTTTTTGTGTTCACATAGAAATTGCTTTTCTTGATGAAGTAGGTTTTCACGCTAAGAAAAGAAAACGAAAGAAAAATAAATTAGCACAAATAAATAACGATAGTCACAGCAATAATTTGGACAATAATGTTAATAATATTGGTAATGATAATAATTTTAATGTTGACGATAATGATAAGGATAATGTTAATATTAGTGATAATGGTAATATAAATGCTAGTAATAATAATAATGATAATTGTAATGTTTTTGATATTGGTAATATAAATGCTAGTAGTCGTAATAATTGTAATGTTGATGGTAATGATGACATAGACGATAGTAATTTAAAGATGATTGTAATTCTTACATAGTTGCTCTGATAGTGAGTGGAAACGATAGTACTGATACCTGTCATTGATATATTTCTTGATTTTAAAGATATGAAAAATTTGTTATAGATAATAGTATGTTAGTAAATCGATAATAAAGCAATAATAATGATGGATACAGTAATAGTTGCTTGGATAATAATGACGGTAATGTATAGTAAAGTAATGAGTAGTCACTGATGATATATGGAAATGTTAATAATAATGATAACGATGATATTAATTTATATGAATTGAATAGTAATCTGATCGTTAGAGAGAGTTATCACATCCTTCCTTTATGACTTAGTTATAAGAACAATTTTTAAAATAAATGAATCGTAAAATAGTTTAATCTTCCTAAAAAAAACTCTTGATCAGGAACACGTAAAGTAGCGTCCATTTGAAGATTAAGAATTATTTTAAAGTAAATATATTAATGTTTTAATTCCTTAATACGTTCTCTTCTTAAAAGAAATAATTTTGAATGTAGTAGAGTAATATTTTTTTTTTCTTATTGTTAACGAATTCTTAAGCTTTTGACAAATTATTAGCAAGAGTCACAGGTATCATAACCTTTTTATTTTAATTAAAGTAAAAAAAAAAAATAAAAAAAAAAAAAAATAACTTATGCAGACTTAATAGTTTATAATTAGAAGGGAAAGTTATGTCTGAAGATTATTAAAATGCTTGATATGAATAGTTCGCATTATATGTTGATAAGTTGTTGTATTGATTTAGTGATCGAAAGTGAAAGAATTTTAATCTCGGGTTTTTTTCTGGGTAAGTAAAAAAAAGGAATGTGGAAAATTAATATTCAAGAAACGATAGATATGAGAAGAGCCTGAGAAAAGTGTTAAAAATCAATCAAGTATACGATTAACATTTTTGAATGAATGAGATTTAGTTGAATTTTGGAGATGATTTGAAATTCTTTGCATATGATTGAAGATCATAAAGTTAATGAAGTAATGAAGGAATATTTTAGAAATTGAGTATTGAAGTTCTTTTTTAAAATTATTAATGTTTTAAGTAAAGTAAGTTCTAGAATAAACAGTTGGTTTTGATATGAAGATGTTGAATTTAGTTTTGGAAGCCAATTAGAAATATTATAGTGAAATAGATTATTTTGTAATTAGAAGTCGTGCACACGCGGAAAATATTAGATCGGAGCTTTAAGGCTGCTCTATTTTTTGGTATGTCCTGCGGTGACATTTGTGATATGTCAACCTTCCTTACCGATTCAGTTCAAAATAGAGAGTTTTCTTAGGAAATGCTATTGTAAGGCCGCTGAAATAGAACTAGGATGATGAGTAAGCGCTTAACTCATGCATCCTACTTCGGGACAAATGAATGATGATTTTGTAGCGATTTAATGCTGTTGAATAATGATTTGATGAGTTAAAATGAACCTAGTTAACCCATTAACGGATTCCCTTTTTGAAAAGAATCCATGGATTAAAGATCGTTAATAATTGTCGAATATTCAAGTACTAGTTGAGAAGCAAGACTTTAACCCATTTCAAGTATTCAGCACAAAATAATTATATATTTTTAAGTATCTTTGAAATTATATGTCACTAAAGTTGATAGATTTTCGGTTAAAACACAATCAGTCCCGTATACGCTCCAAGTACGCTGCTTACAGTGATGAGGTGTGGTTTAGTTATGTTATTCTCTTCATTAGTCATAAAGGAACACGAAGATTCCGTAAAAGGACCAAAAAAATTTACTACGTAAGCAATATAAAATATTTATTTTGCCGTCCCTTTTTTGGGAATTCTGGCCATCATTTCATGAGTACCAAATAGACTATGTTTGATGAAATATGTTATCTCTATCTTCATAATATAGCAGTATATTACCTATATATATATTAATATATATATAATTTTATATATATTTATTATATATATGATTATATTATATATATATATATTTATATATAATATATATAAATTATATAATATATATATATTATAAGTATAAATATAGAGAGAGAGAGAAGAGAGAGAGAGAGAATTTTTACTATCTACTTTTTTTGTTTTCTCTTAGTTGGCATTTTAATATATATGTATATATATATATATATATATATATATATTATATATAATTATATATAGTATATATTAACTATTAATTATTATACGCTAAATATATATTATTAATATATAATTAATATATAAGTCTATATAGTTATATATATATACTCTGGCTCAATCGGTAGAAGTGACAGAGTGAATGAAAAGGCGGGTTCGATCCTAGCCGGATAGCTAGTTAGAAATTACACTAGAATGGTGTGTCCAGTGGTATATAAAAAATGGGGGAATTGGTGAGAGTTTGTTGAGAGGAGAGAGACAGTCCGCACAGGCGGACGATGTCAATGACGCCTCTCGAACGCAGGCAAGCAACACTGATCCGCGTAGGCAGGCAGTCGAAGATAGAATGCTCGACGTTTACGCGTAGTGTTGTAAGGTATGGTGATATATCCCGTGTGCGGTGTTCCACTCTGCCTATCCGGGGGTGGGGATACTGCACGTATCTGCATGTCACGCGTTTATCTGCATTTAGGAATGATATCAGAGCAAGGATGTGGGGTTAGTTAGATGGAGGCTTATTTACCTCACCGTGCTTGGGATTCGAGGATAGCTCTCAGGCAAAAGTTCGGCTACTGCTGGCAACGCTCGCGAATTCGCGGGTCAATGTGATTTCCTCGCCCGTCTTTATCGGAGTCATTCCGCGGGAATTCGGGTGTTCAGAAGCATACTGTTAGTCCCCTTAGAGGATAATGGAACTTGACTCGGGAAATGATAGCTGCAGTGAAGGAATTCGCTCTGCTAGGGGCAGTTTCCCCCTGACCTAAATAGAAGCGGAAATCAAGAGCTCAAGTCAGGACCGAGATGCAGTCGCTGGAATCGAGCTTTATATCTAGGTAGAGGTTTGGAAAATGGGATTTTTCGCTTTCGGAAAAAGACATTTCGTTTGACTCGCTTCTTGGGAACCTTGGTTTTCACTCGGGTGGAGGTTTATTCGGGGGGGCGGGTAACTCGCCGCCTAAAAAATATTTCGGATAGCTGATTTCAAGATAAACTTTTCCCCCGAGTGACATTGTTGGCCTGTCAGACGAGGGAGGAGACGTCAGTCAGGCGACGCATGTCATGACACCTCTAGAACGAGGGCCAAACCATCAACACTCCACACAAATCATTTTGAATTGAGAGTAAGTGAAGAATAAAGGTCGACGCAGAGAAGATCTTTGGTAAATGGCTGTAAGATCCGAAGAAGGATGCTTTACCTTAGTGGGAAAATATAACGCGAACCTAAATTTTTTTTAGATGCATGTTCCAACTTGCACGATGTGTGTTTTCAGAATTTATACAAATTATATATTATTATATTATAATATTATATATATTTATATTATATATATTAATATATTATATATTTATATAATATAATATATATATATACATATATATAATAATATATATACTATATATATATATTATATATATATATATATAATATATATATTATCTAACTGTTACAATAAGAATTTTATATATTTTATTCAGTTATCTTTGAGAAAATAAACTAATATCATAATGCAGATGTTTTTTCTTACCTTTTGGTATTTTCATGAATAGTGCATGTCCAAAAAGAACGCGTCGTTTTTTGGGTAATAACCTTGGAGAATTTGATGAATTACGAGCAGTCATTCTAAGGCCTATGAAGATAAGAACAAGTGTCATATCATTAAAAAAAGTAACAGCTGAATTATGGCCGTTAATGGGTTAAAGGTTATAAGAGATTAATTTTTTAAAAGATCTGTTAAAGGTGTTGGTAATTGCAGAATAATTTGAGTATAGTTGAGAAAGCTGTTAAGAGAATAGAGAACAGAGAACATCTGGGAATGTGCATATTTCAATAACAAAATAATGGAAAGTAAATATACACCACGTATTTGATTAATGGAACGTATGTATGACGCATTCCTTTTAATATATTTTCCAAACCATAATTGTCAAAGTGACCATACTAAAAACTTGATTGGATTGAGGAAAGATATAAAATCTATGTTGCGAGAGTTATTGGAATAAAGCAGTACATTTTTTAAAACTTTTTAAAGTAAAACCGTCCCACTTATCTTAGTATTCCGTTCCTGATTAAAGATATTGTATATATTTGAATAAATAATTTTAAGATTTGACGAAGATGTTTATCCAATATTAAACCTTTTGTAATATTTATTATTAAGACGAAACAAATTAGATGAAATTTATTAATTCAGTAACGATCTAAAGTTCAATCTTTGGAACCATCTCCGCGCTACAGTAGTGCCGTTCATTGACGTTGTCTCTTTCATTTGCTTTTAATTTTAGTTGGTCATAGAAGGGAATAATTTAAAATTTTAATTATTATATATCAATTTAATTAATTTAATCAATAGTTTACCTTTTAAAATAGAATCTGCTCACGTGCTTTAGTTAAATGACTCATTTACCGACAAAAGACGGTTGGAAAAGGTATTACAGATATTGATTCAGGAAGCATTTTTTTTATATAATGTAGTTTATTTTTCTATTTTTTGATATATAATATATATTTATAATTGTCGTAAACAAAAAGTTATGATTTGTTGTTGCTTAAAAAGTAGCATTCCAATTATAAATTATATCTTTTATTACGATTTTCTCTGATGCAGACTAAATATTTATGGACAACTAAAGTAATTTAATTATCATTTTATTGTCTTTTTATAAGTTTGATTGAGTTGATTTTATTAAATCTTTATCATTTTTAGAATTATTAGTTAAACTTATATAAAATAAAATCATTATTTATTTACTAAATAGCTTAATAACGTTTAGATTTATTGTTTTAACTTTTTGAGCTCTTCACTATTATATTTTTTGAAAGACCTATTAAAGTTGTGACCGATTCATTTCTAAGTTTGAAGCGTCGTATTTAACAGAGTTAGTATAATGATTGTTTATCTTTTTTTTTATATTCTTAGTTATCCAATAATTTATTTATAGTTTCAATAATAATATTATAATAACATTTACGAATATCACATTAGTTTTTCTTCCCCATAAATAAATTTAATATTTTCATTATTGCTATTTGTTGGCATTTTTAGAGTACATGACTGTAGCCATTTTGATTTATTTTGTTAAGATAAAATTGTTTTAGGAATGCTTTAAAATTATTATAAATAAATGCCACAGGATTTATTAAATTTTGATATTTCTCATGTATTTATTTATCGTTTATTAATTTTAAATATTTAAGTAAAGTGATTGCATATATATTTTTCTATAAGGTTACGAATATTTTGTATATATTAGTCTATCTAGATTATAAGGGAGATTGAAAAAGATTTTAAGTTACCTTTATATTTTGGTGTAAGTAAGTTAATTTTTGATATAGGTTGAGTAGTATTATCAGTTTATTATTTATATTGTATAGCGTAAGTTAGTTGTAGTTGATAGTACATTTATTATTTTAAGACTGAGCGTGTGAAAATTCTTTAGAATATCATAGGGCACCGAAAATATACTTCAACAGAAAGATAAGGAGTTGATTACCTAATCTGCTCTCTGCCTAGAATTAGTCTTAACTCTTTTAATGGTTACACTTTTTCAGTGGCTCAAATCTTTGGTTGGAACGAGTTGACACCCAATCTTTGGTTGGTACTCGGAAGTTCTGGTTTCCTCTGAGACGGTTGTAGGGGTCGTAGCTTTACTAGCTATTCCCTCCGATTTCTTGGTTGGACGGTTGGTTAGCACCCCCGTATACTTGGTGGTACGAGGAACCAATCTTTGGTTGGTCCCGAGTTTTCCTTTGACGGTTTAGGTAAGTGTGCTTTATTAGCTATTCTCTGTATTGGTTGGTAGAGGAGACAACCAATTTTGGTGTGTCTATATCCATGAGAGTTGGTTCTTTGAGACGGGTGGTACGTGTTAGTCTAAACCGATATCCACCCTGTCGGTTGGGTACAGAAGTGTAGTTCTGGTTGGTAAGGTACTG
>JABUQX010027792.1:22500-25000 GCA_015478945.1 Trachelipus rathkii | reverse complement strand
TCTCTTGAAATTTATATTTAAAATGTTGAGGATGAGCAGTTGAGCTACGATTTTTTTTATTTTTATGCTACAATGTATGACTGATCAAAAGCCCTTTGATTATACAAGAAACACCAACTCTCACACCCTATTCTGTGTGAACTATCGCCGTTTTTTTTTTTTTTTTTTTTTTTTTTTTTTTTTTTTTTTTTTTCTCCTCACTGACTTTTGAATGCTTTCTACATTTAATTTCTTAAAGATTTTTTTAAGCTACCTTTATCGGAATATCTAAATACCTTAATACCTAAATATTATTTTAATAATTTCTGCCTCCTAATAACATTATAAAGAAAAAGTTTGTCATAACTCGCATTTTAGTTACACTAATGATTCGATCATTGCTTGTTAGCAAGTTTTTTTTTCTCAGTTTGAAGTTTTTTGCGAGATCAACTGTTTTTCACAGATAACACCCATTTTATGGTGTGGTATGGTATGGTATGGTATGGTATGGTATGGTATGGTATCTCGTGAGTGTAATTCTTGGATTTTCTACAAACTTTGGTGATCAATTTTTTTTGTAGCTTGCTTACATATTAGGGAGCTACAGAGTGATATGAGTAACAGTAATTCGACACCTATTGTAAAATGTTTATTTCCGACTTCTTAAATAATAAGCCCCTTTCCAAGCTACTTTGTAATTTATTAATAGTAAATTCAATATTTGCTACTTTTAAAAAATAAATTTGGTTTAATTAAAGATAATTTTGGCTGATGACGATAGACATGTTTCACACATGTTGATGCTGATTTTATGTCATTAATATATATATATATATATATATATATATATATATATATATATATATATATATATATATGCGTATTATATTTATATATATATAAAAAAATATATTTAAATATATGTATATCTCTCTCTCTCTCCTCTTCCCTCTCACCACACTCCATATACTCTCTCTCTCTCACCAAATATCTATACTCTTTCTCTATATATATATATATATATATATATATATATATATATACCTACTTCTCTTTCTCCACCTCTCTCTTATCCACTCTATCACTCCTCCTCCATTTTCATTAACATTACTTATGTTGAATAAAACATTATTTCAAATATGGATTTCTAAATTACCAACCTCTTATATAGGATTGCTTGCTCATAAAAACCATAAAATTTAATAAGGGTCTTCCCTTGATTGAGTGAACCCAGATGAGAACAGAACTTCAATCAATGCCTTCAGATTACTAAAAAAAAAAACTTAAAAAAAGTAAAAATGAGAGTAAAAAGAATAAATTAATAAATAAAATCCAAAACAGGACACTCGGAGAAAATGACTCAAGCAAATGAACATTATCGAAACGAACTTCAATTTTCATTTTTTAATAAATTTTGGATTATGGTCTTCACCTTTTCACAACTCTCACAGTTCGAAACTTCAAATTCGTTATAAAAATCTTCCTTTACGGTATGGATTTCTTTCATCATTCTAGCTTGGATTATGGGCGAAACTTCATTTTAGATTCCGACGAACTTGATTCCTTTTTCAATTCTAAAGTGGTTCTGTGACCAAAAATCCCTTTTATGTATGAAGAAATTTTCAAATAAGGACCTAAATTTCAAAGCAATTTCGCCTCTACATCTTCCTTTATGGTATGGATTTCTTTCATCATTTAAGTTTGGATTATGGGCAGAAATTCATTTTAGATTACTACGAACTTTGATTCCTTTTCGAATTCTAAATGGTTCCGTGACCTCTCCCTTTATGTATGAAGAAATTTTCAAATAAAGGACCTAAACTTCAAGCAGCTTATTTTCTGCACATGCCATGAACGGTGACTCAAATCCGGCGAGCATTAGAAACTACGTGTGCATTGGTAAAGATCTTATTTTTCCGAATGAGAAACGTCAGATCCCGGACCTTTCCCGGGATTTAATGGCTCGATCAATGTGGCCTATTGCTTTTTGAATAATTCAATTGTTTCATATCAATAATTATTATGTATTAACATTTTGTACTTTTAGTCCATTTAAATGTTTGTATGTTTGATTTATATCTAACGGATATAACCAAGCATGCTTGTGTTCATCACTTTTTTATTTCTGTATATATATTGTATTTATATGTATTCAAATAGCATATATATGTTTGATCTTCGGATGTAACCAGTTATGCTCGTATTTGGATATTCTTCAAATTTCATGTATACTATTTTGCTTCATATGTTTTGTGTTTACTTATGTCTTCGGACATAATTAAATATGTTTACATTGAATGAATTTCAATTTTTGTAGGATGGATTAGCATTTTGTGCAAAATTATTATAACATACTCTCTCACTCGTGTTAAGCGCAGGAAGTAATGTAACACTCCATTATAACTTTGTAAACATTTTAATTTATGTTCGTACTTATGCTAAGATTTTGCTTGTGAGCAAAATTTTAGCATAAGTCAAAGTAAATACTATATAAACCAAATCATTTTGAGATATCTTCAGT
>JABUQX010027792.1:2500-5000 GCA_015478945.1 Trachelipus rathkii | reverse complement strand
TATATAGATATGTATTACAAAATTACACAATGACAAATTTCTATAACATTATTAGTTATCAATTTCCCTGGTAAACCAACCTGTTTGTTCTTCGTTTTTTGGTATTAAACATGGGTCGTTTAAATTTCTTCCATTAATTTTACTCCTCTTTCTGCACAGTGTCTTTTACCTACCCTTAAAGAAGCTAGAACTTCTTTTTCTTTCATCGTGACTTTTTTGATCTTTCTCCAATTAACCAGGGATCAGTTTGTAGGAATTCTTGAGAAAGACCAAACTGATAAATATAATCTAAGACCTGATGCTAAGTAAATTTAAAGGAAGATTTTTATTTAAAAATATTGCCGAATCATCCTTCTTATTAGAAGTGGAGTGAGGCAGGGATGTGTTATGTCTCATTAGCTATTTAATTTTTATATGGATGGGAGTAATGGAAAAATTAGAGGTAGAGGGTGGAAAGGGAATTGTTAGACTGATGGAGAATGAAAGAGAGTGTAGGGTGCCGTGCTTATTTATCGCTGATGATTTGGCTTTGTGTGGAGAATTTGAACAAAGTTTGAGAGGAATGGTAAATGGGTTTGGCAGGGTGTAAAAGAAATTGTTTGAAAGTAAATGTAGTTAAGAGCAAGGCCATGGCAGTTAGTGAGGAGATAATTAGAGGTGAGAAACCATGTTGGATGGTGAGCAGTTGAAAAAAGCATCCGAGTTTAATAAAGGGACCTGATGGTGCAGAATGTGGAAGGAAAGTTAGGAATGATAGGAAGGTTGCTGGTGCAATTAAATCTTTTGGTGAATGTAAAGTTTTGAATTCACTAGGGTTCTGCATGAGGGTATGGTGCTACTGGTGTAAATATATAGTAGCGAAACTAGGGTATGGAATAAGCGGTATAGATCTAAGGTACAATCGGTTTAGATGGATAATCTTATGGGAGTGTTAGTTTGAGAAGAATTGATAAAATGAAAAATTAACGTGTTAGGGAGTTAGGTATGAACAAAGGGTAAATGAGAGTGTATTAAGATGATTTGGTCATATGGAAAGGATAGATGTTAGTCGGTTGGTTTAGTGGATTATTGTGGTGAGTGTGCTGGAATTTGACCGGCAAGGAAACTAAAGAAAAATTGGAATGAGTCAGTAAAGGATTGTCAGATGGAAAAAAGAAAGTGAATTTGGCAGAGGCGAGAACAAAGGTGCAAAATAGGAGTAAATGGGCAGGATTTTGTGAGGAATCATGGCTGTGGGCTTGCCTCAGGGATGAACCTTACATTGACGAGATACAACAGTGGAGGTCTGTCGCGGTCTTGTGAAACCCTGGGGTAGATTTTTTGCCTGCGACGGGCTGGTACTTTAGGATATGAGGGGATGATAGGCGGAGGAGGCTTTCTTTTCTACTTCGTCATTTTCTTCTACTAACTTTTCTGTTTCCGGTGTATATTGCGTACCTCACCCCCATTCTGGAGAATGGAGGAAGATAAAGAAGAAGAAGATAATCAGTGGTGTTAATTGATTCCACCATTCAACTTCAATTAACATGTAATATATTTTTGATATATGCAAAAATAAACCGAAAAATGTTGAACTGCAGACAGGCTGACAGGGCTTTCAAATCGAAACAAACACTTTTTTTTATTTTATTCTTTTTATTGCTTTTAAACACAATTTTCTTTGTCGACGGAAAAATTAATTATTTTTTGATAAATATATATATATATATAATACTATAAATATATATATATTATTTATTATTATATATTATTATATATATATATAATATATTATATATATATATAATATATTATATATTATATATATACTATATATATATAATATATATATATATATATAATATATATATATATATACACTATATAATATATACTCATATATAATATATTATATATATATATATATATATAAATATATTATATATATAATATATAATATATATACTATATATATAGTAATATTATATTAATATTTATATATAGTTATACATATATACTATATATACTATATATATATATACTATATAATATATATACTATATATATCATATATATATATATGAGGGAGAATACGATAGACTAAATAACGAGCTCTTAAAGACAGGAGAGAGAATAGCTAATGATTAACAAGATTATTAAATCAAGTATTGAAAGAAGGAAAAATACCATCAGAATGGAGAAAAGCGGCAATTTGTCCTATATATAAGAAGTTAGATAGAAGAATGTGCGGAAATTATAGAGGAATAATATTGTTGTGGGAGAAAGTTAGATATATGAGAGGATCTTTCTAGAGAAGATTGAGGATGGAGATCGAGGTTAAGATTGGAGAAGGGGAATACGGTTTGGGAAAATGCACGAGGAGACCTAATATTATATACAAAGACGCTGACAGATAGAAATCATGGAGTGGAATGAGAAGACATATGAGAAATTCATAGACTTATAAATGGTATGTGGCTGAATAAAGAGGGAGATACTGTGGAGAATGTTAGAAGGCCCG
>JABUQX010027790.1:62500-84926 GCA_015478945.1 Trachelipus rathkii | reverse complement strand
AGTAAAAGTATAGGAAAGTCATTACTGGAAGAAAAAAAAAGGTAGAAAATAGACTAAGATGAAACACATATATTAACCAATAGACAAGAGACAGTGTACAACCCCTCATCTACTATATATATATCTATGTAATATAATATATATATATATATATAGGGGTATACAATTATTATACGCTATATCTATATATATATATCATCACCATTAACAGCCATTATCTATCTACTGTAGGACATAAGCCTCCTTCATTTAGTATTCACAGTTCTTTATCCTCTGCCATGGTTTGGCAGCAGAAGATTCCCATCAATTTTCTAATCTCTTCTGCTCAGAGCATGTTAGAGTCTTTGCGCTTGCCGTCTGTTTGTTCGTAAAAAATAGGGCCAATTTCATTAATTCCTTAGTCCATATGCCTTATACTGTTGTCTTAAGCTTTTGGCCCGCCCTCCGATTGTCATTTGTATTTTCATTTAACTGTCTTTTTATGATGTTTTTCCTTTTAATCAATTATCTAATCTAAGTGTTCTATATTCTATCTATGGGTGATATTCACAGCATGTATCTCTCCATGTTTTTCCGAGTACATCTTAGTTTTTGAATTGATTTGGCACTTAGTGTCCATGTTTCGCTTTTATATGTCGTGACAGGAAGAAAGCACTCTATTTATATATTTTTCTTTTTCAAACTCTAGAAGCATTTAATTCTCATTTCTGAAAACTTTTGGTCTTAACAAACATATATTATATATATATATATATATATATATTCTTTTATATATATATCATATATATACTCATGTAAATTAAATATATTATATTATATATATAATCTTATCTATATATATTAATAAATATATATTATATATATTATATATATATATATTATTATAATATATTATGTTTATATAATATTCTATATACTGATAATTATGTCTTTATATATTTTATATATTATAATTATATTATATTATAAGTAGTTAACAGGGCCATTCCGGTCGTGCTTACCACCTGACCAGCGATGAGCACAAAATCGCTAATCAGGTGGATATTTTTTACTCAGCTACCTTCATGGGTGTTTTTTTTTTTTTTTTTTTTTTTTTTTTTTTTTTTTTTTTCTCAATGGTAATAACCTTGTTGACTTGCGTCCGCCATTTTGTTATATTATATTGCGTTATTGTTAATTTATTTTCATCGTCGGGATGCATCGCCAAATCAACGATCGTCTCGCCTTCATTCGATATTCCTCACGAGCCCAAATTACATACCGTCTTCGCGCACACTAACGCGTCGCCGTTTCCTCTAACAAGTTCCGCGGAGTCCGTCGCATCGTAGCAAAGAACACGCCAAAGAAACCACTGCGGTTCCAGCCCTGTACCCGCCCGTCGCGTGCGCCCCGCTAAGGCGCAATATTTCCCGCGGGCAAACGATAAAAATTGACATCAGTATTGCCACCAAATAAAACATATTCAAAAATATTACTAGAGTCATTCTATGTTTTATTTCACACTTATAACAATCTTTTATTTAACCAAACAAACATTTCTTCGCAAACCTAAAAAAACTGATAAACCTCATTACAGCCCTATTATTTAAAAAATAAAAATTCTGAAAAATTAACATTTATTTTTTAACTATAACTGACTTTATTTGAACTTAATACTATGACTTGCTTTAATTTAATAAACATTTTCTAAAAAGAAATAAAACATGTAAGAAGAAAAAATCCAGGGAGTGTCTGAATATAAATCATTTTCTATTTACTTACAAT
Organism: Trachelipus rathkii; assembly: GCA_015478945.1. Taxonomy (NCBI): domain Eukaryota; kingdom Metazoa; phylum Arthropoda; class Malacostraca; order Isopoda; family Trachelipodidae; genus Trachelipus; species Trachelipus rathkii. The sequence goes on along the minus strand of JABUQX010027790.1, from coordinate 83,162 downwards.
AATAGTACGATAATATTTATTAAAGGAACATAAAACCGTTTACCATACCTATAAAAGACAGTAAATCAGTAAATCAATAGAGGTGTTAACCAACACCAAGGGAATTAGTATGCTTTGTTTTACTGCTTTTTACTGCTTTAACTTTCGGCTTTACTGCTTTAACTTTCGTTGCTTTACTGCTTTAACTTTCTTGCTTACTGTTTTAACTTTCTGCTTTACTGCTTTAACTTTCTGTTTTACTGTTTTAAATCATATGCTTTAACTTATATGTTTACTGCTTTAACTCATTATATTTATTAACATTACGTACCTATAAAAAGTTAAATCAGTAAATCAATAGAGGTGTTACCTAACAACCAGGGGGGGAAGTATGTATTTGTTTTACTGCTTTACTGCTTTACTTTCTGTCTTTACTGACTTTAACTTTCTGCAGTATTTATGCATGTGTTTAAGCTTTACTGCTTTAGCTGGTTTAACTTTCTGGCTTTCTAGTTTTAACTTCATGCTGTTACTGCTTTAACATTCGTTTTTACTGTTCTTAAGAGATTAAACTTCCTGCCTCTTACTGTGCTCTAGCAGGATAAACATCCATCAATGTGTTAACTGCTTTAGACTCAATGTAGTAGTTTATTAACATTTAAAACATACCTTAAAACGAAGTAAAAGAGAATCTTCCACAAGGTAAAACAATCTAATAGAGGAGTGGCTGAGGAAATGAAGGTGTGACCTTAAACACCACACGCGTGGCAGAGGAAAGCGACCGCAAAGACCGAGAAAAATTAGTAACTGCTTATGTGTCTGTATGGCTGTCTTTTGTCACTGCCAATTTCTCCTCACAACTCACTGTTTCTCTCGCTATATAAACTTCACTGTTTACTGTGCTCGTCAGATCAACACGTTCCAATACTCGTCTTTACATGTTCCTTGCTAGCGCAATGGACATGTGTAAATATGGTTGGAAGGTTATCTACTCAGTGTTTATTCTAGTACAAGTGCCAAGTCTAACTTGCCGAGCACATGTTCGTCACCTCTGATGTTCCTCACCCACACACACACACACACCACACACCACACACACACAACACACACAATCTCCATAGACACTTACACTTACACGGTTACACTATCACAAATAGAACGAATCATAAGCATCCCACTCCATACTCATCAGGACAGCCTCGCTCAAACATGCACCCTAATGGCAGCTCAAAGTTACAGCGACAGTAGTGGAATAAGCACACTTACACTCAGTAAATACACTTAGAGTCACACTTTATATAACGAGCGACTACTACATCCATCGCGGACCACCTACATCTTACACACCACTCCAGACACAACCACACTACACACACAAAAACTAACCACACAATCAAGACAATCGACCGTTTACGAGTCATGTTACGCCTCTAAATATATGTAACACAAAAATAAATAGTAGAAATGGCAAGCAAGACACTAAACCCTCACCAACACAATCTCAATAATGAGTGAATTTTGTTGTGAATCTAATATAAATTGAGAGAATAAATGGCAACCAGAGAAGATAGAATACATCCGGTTAATGAATGAGCAAGTTAGATCTAGACAAAAATACCAATATTTTATTTCTTAGCGAAAAGAGAGATAAAAAATAATACATTACTTCAGAGTACCTTATAATAACACTCATAGAAAATTCACCACAGTTCTTTTGTGACGACTATATCAAATCTAGCAACCGTTAGTATCGATATTGAGTAGATTAAGCTTATTACGAACATGTGATATTTTATTGTATGTTACTCGCTATCAAAGGGCCAAGGATGGTATTCCTGTGTCATTTAAATTCTACGTAAGCGCAGAGCGACGAGAGAAGAGAGCGTCAGCTTAGAACAGATTCTCGATATGATAGTGAAATGAGTCGGGAAAAGTAACCTTTTTAGCCTGAGTGATAGGTTAATGGTCTTAAATGACAAGTATTGCGCTAGTTGTAATTTGTTCAGTTGTGGCGAGTCTTTAAATTGAATCATTTTCCCAGAAGACCTTAGAATGTGACGCACCCCCACCCGGAAATTCTTCCAGTCGATGACTGTTGTATATGCGAGACTTTGTGAAATCCTCTCGTATAAGTATTGATGACTGGAGAAGGCGCTCAATATCTCATAAATATGTAATGGATATCTATATAAGTGGAAGCAGACTTGAAGATATGAGAGAGATTGTGAGGTCATCTTCAAGAATAATACGGGTTCATATCGATTATTCGCATAAGCAGGTTAAAGCGGAACTAGATAGGTTCTGTATAACTGTGCCTAGATAAGTGCCGAGAAGATCATTAATGAATTGAATCAGTTAGAATTGAATAGAAGTGATTGTCTGAGTCGAGAAGAGACAAGGAACCCTGAGGAACACCGTACTCTATTATATGAACAGATCAAGCAAGTACTCACTCCACTCTGGTCTCAGTTTCTAACTCTTGCGAGCACTCTATACTTTCGATTTCGAGTATGAAAAACTAGACATCTTGAGTTACGAACAGAGTGAATAAGTCGTATCGCCGGAAACCCAAGACGGTTGGGCTAATGTTAACTATGTGTCGGTGAGAGTCTAGTGATCTGCTTTGTCTACACGCTCTCACTCCGTGTGCTATATTAAATTGTGATAGTTCAGGTAGATAGTTATGAGAGTCGATTCCCTTCCTCTTAATTCCAGATGGTTCCTAAGGCGGCACAAGACTATTAAAAGTCGCACTCTTAGTGACAGTTCACAGCAAGAACTAGATAATTCAGCATATACACCTCAGGGCAGACCTATTCTCACCTCCTGAAACACGCTCTTCCACATAGCACTCGTATTCTCCAGAAGTAGGAATCAGGAGTTCCAGAAAAATGATCTAGAAATGAGAGTTGAGAAGGGTTTCAAAGATATATTGACCTCCTATATGAACTAGAGTCCATAGTGAAGAGTATACTAGGGCGACATTACTAGTTCACGAAGGAGGTGCAATATCGACTAGGCTATAAGCACTCTCTGTTTCGTGTAGTCCTCTGAGAATCGAGGAGATTATATAAGTTCCACCCTAGCATAAGCTTGGAACATGAGCTTGCGGTTGCGATAAAAGGCAACTGAGGTGGAGCCAACATGCTATACAGTGTCAGTCTGGAGACCTATTGCTTGATGAAAGGTTTGAATATAGTTGATAGACAGTGTTGTTGACTTCTAGAAATAATCAGTGGGTGTTGTGGCTGAGGTCTCCAGACGCACGTGTGACAACTGAATCTATTCATACAACCTCACGCGAGAGAAGTCATGCCCTCTTCAGCAATTAATCTCGCCCTATACTAACCGTTTGCTGTGACGATTATTCTCATAGCAGCATACGCAACTGAATCTTAATCGATTCTTTGGAATACGATATTCAGACGTCAAGTGTCTATCCCCATATAGAGTGGACGACACTGTGAGGAAAAGGAGATAGGTGGTATATAGACGGATAATTATTAACCGGGACTCGATTCCAGGTAATTACTCTATGTAGAGTGTTGAGTTGGTTACGTGAGAGAATAAAAGTGTTTACACCGAGGCTCACAAATTTTGCTCTTTTCGTTATAAGATCTCGCAGGTAGATTGAAGATAATTCTTTCACAAGACTCTCTCAGCTCCATCCAGAGCGAATAAGAGGTATTAACCATCGGTAAACCCCGAAAGCCTCGTCTTTCCATTTCAAGAATGTGGATATTGAGACAACGATTTACATGAAATATTCTCGTTCGAGATGATGTCTGTCCAAGTTGCCCAGAGAGTTGGTCTCAGAAGAAGTGGTCCAACTCATAATCGTGGGATTCTAGTGTCTCAAGCATATCCTTCTATGACGTCTCTCGATTGTGAAACAGAGCCTCGCTAATTTGCTCTCGCTGCTCTCGCAGCTAAGAGCAGTATACGGCCTTATCCCTTCCTCACACTCACCAGCTGTGATTTTCTGATGCGACGATGAATTTATTCGAAATAGTTGACGCTTGATAAGAGCCCACATGCGACTGACACATGAATGAATTTTTTCTATCACATACGCTCTGGAATAACTCGCCACTTGATAGCTCGTAGCACTGTCTCCAATGATGCTGCAGGAGATAAACAAGTCAGACGCGAACATGCAGAACTCATGGATGTATACTCGAGAGAGAGAAAGATTGTACTGTCTGGAGAATAGGAGGTAACACTCAAGAAGAAAAACAACCATTTGAGCGTAGCAAGATCCGACACATAATATACGAGATACGGAATATTCTACAGTCTTCTTCGACGAAATTTCTCTCCTGATGGGAGTGAGGGTAACACTCGACTACCGCTACGCACTCTTAGAGTGCCCATGTCCTGACTTCGGACAATACCAGGATTTTTGTTTTTATAGTCTTGGCGACAACAGAGTAGAGATGACACCGCGACACTGAAGTGAAATCTAGGTACATTCACCTCCTTAGTGGGAGACTGCCTCGTGTGATACTCGCTCGAGAAAAAAAGTAATAGTGCACGCCAGAAGAATATCGACTGTGACGGCCTCCGGGCAGATGGAGCTGTTGCGAAGCGTGATGCGCAAAATTACAACATAAAGTTAGCAATTTGATACAGAGGTGTTGTAGTTCTACCAATTAATCGCACGATTATGGAACACTGTAACTGCGATAGCTCTTTCAAGTTACGTGAGTAATTCGCAGGTTAATGTAAGTTACGATGAAACAGTGACATACACGTCACCATACGTTTATACTTCACTTTTAAGGAATATTCCGGATCTGACGGACCTCTGCACTCATCACGTCACTAATTCATCTGTGTCTAGTTGATACCCTTGCTGACTATATGTTAGTTAATGCCGTGCCAGCTCTCCTTGAGCGTACATGTGGGATATCTTCACGTGCGTACTCTCCTACTCAAGACCCTCATAGACAACGTCACATAGTTGCAGAGCTTTTTCTATAGGCAGAGGACCCACTCATTTATCACGCTGTCTATGGCTTTGCATATCCAAGCTCCATACGCATCTAAAGATGTGAGAGGAAGTCCAGACAGATTCTTCTCGTGTCGATGTATGGGACGCAGTTGGAGGAGATAGGTCTGAGTTACTGTTATTCAAGTATTCTTATCATTTGCTTCAATTAATACGTTTTGAAGGTTGAGTTCGGAACCGATAAGAACTATTAAGTGATACAAAGTGGACACGTTAGTCATTCAGTCTGCGTGATAATTTCAAACGTACTCCGTCTAGGTCAATTAATATATTAACCTGTTTTTGATTTTAAATTTTAATAACGCTCAGTAATCAAATTCCATTCATGTTCGATTCGCTGATACCCATATATATACATCTACCTAATGATATCAGTAAAGCCATTATTTCACTAACATTCTAACGTAAATATAAGTGTTGGGATATACATTAAAGTTACGTCCTATATGGGATCCATATGTATTTATTCAGGTCAAATGTGAAATATAAGCTATTTATATATTAATTAACCTATAATGAAATAACTCTCGAATATATAGCAGGTCTAAATGTATTATATTAGTAGCAATCAAGTAGGCTAAGTCACATACTTATTTATATGATCCTCATTATAATGAGTGATGATAATGCCTACTGAATTATCTATCGAATAGAATTTATACGAGTTAAGAATATTATAACATACTTATGACGCTTATATTATATAGTACGTTGCACATTCCTTCATGATTAATCGTAGTCCTTTTGAATTATAAATGTTTTGATACTCACAACGTCAAATCTAGTTAGCCTTATCTCTACTGTTCGGGATAAACATACGATGTACGTCTCAAAGGTTTCTCAATTATCTGGAATTTTTACCCTTGTAATTTATTATATTACTCTAATGAGGTAAGAAAACTGGTAATGGAAAGAACTCCTAATTTAGAAATGTATCATACCTGAAAGGCCATTGCACTTATGAGGTGAGTTTTTCTATGTTCTGCAAGGCATAAACATTAATCAGTGTTCCTTAAAATGGATATTATTATAGCCTGGGTTACTTTAAGTCATAAGTTATAATATTTTGGTGATCCACGTTTCTACACAGTGAAGTGTAAGGGAATGGAATGGACGGTAGTGTCTGGTCAATAAAAGCAGTTTGTCTGATAATAACAAACTGATTGTCAAACTATACCTATCACATTTAATGAGCTCATGTAAACTAGATATATTATTTTTGTCTTATCTTGTGTTTTTCTCATGCTAAAATCTTGATATATTAGTTGAGAAATAAAGTATCGACAGGACATACTATATCTTACATATACTTTCTCGGTTGCTTTCCAGATTCAATATTGAATATTTCAGTCCGAGTGCATACGTTATTATTTACTCGCATATGTCTCACATGGTGATGATATTGTCTATTATTTCTTCCTCCCTACGCTAAGTTATATATTATGTTCATACTAAGCATACTCACTAGATATAATATAATATACGAACATTTATCTAGTATTTTATGCGCGGCCTCCTTTCCTCTTCCAGCCTCATATTATGATTTATAATAGGTGTTATCTCAGATTAAGATCCATAAATTAAAATAATTAGTAATAAGGTGGGTCTTTATAACGTTTGTATGACGAAGGCTTCATCTTGTTGGAAATATTTATAGATTAATTCATTTCTACTAGTGAAACACTTGGTGTGATTATATCACCTTATCTATATATAAATGTCTCCCTTAATTAACTTTCATCTCTTGACATATATCCTAATACAATACTGAATATATGCATGCTAAGTTCATAGTTGGTAGTTCATCCTTTATTATTTTATATTTTAGCTTACTTGATTTCACTGTCACATAAATGTAAACTAATAACTTTATAATAGGGTATTTGCATGTGAAGTGATCTTCATGCAAATTTAATATGGCTCAAATCCTCATTATAGAAAATCCGCTCATATAAGATATGCATTATTATCTAAACAATTGATATAAAATAGTGCTGATAGATGTTATCGCCTCTTATATTCCTTATTATAATTTATATAATAGATTAAGCTATGTCTCCGATACTGTATATTTCAGTGTCAATTATCGTTTATAAATGATTATTTAATATAAATGGTTCAGTGAATGTCATATATTAAACATCATTAGTAATGTGACAAATAAAACAGGATTCCCTATTGATTAATTTATACTTAGGATAACTATCTCGCTGCCTAAGAGTCTATCTCATTTATTTAGAATCTCATCACATGAGGTAAAAATAGATAGTATTAATAATAATGGGTTTTAACTCGGAATCATATATCCTATTACAAAAAAGATAGGTGATTATATAAGTCTCATCCATTTGAGTTGCGTGTGGTGTACGTGCTGGTGATTAGATGATTACTTTTCCATTTTATCTCTGAGCGATGTGTCTCCAGCATCGGTCTCGGTGCATCATTGTCTAGGGATGGCAGAGGAGCAAATATCCTGCATCGAGTGTGAATATTTTTCTGCGTGAATCGCGACTATGACGATGCACTACGAGTGCTCACTATTTAGTAGATACGACCGGGAGGTAGAGATGCGCAACCCGCATCGATAGCTCTCGATAGGAATAGTTATATATTCTTTTTTAACTCTGAAGATCATTCAATCATGTACTCTGTTAGGCGAAAAAATATATTTTTAATTTTTTAGGCGCAGACTTTGGTCCTTGGCTTTTTATATAGTAGGTACTATAGAGTGTAGTTGACTTGAGTAGCTTATATATAGTACATGAAGGCTATATTTAGCTCGGAATCCGCTAAATCCTACACTGGTTGTTTAATATTGACCTATTCTATTAGTTATTTTATAACCATAAGTAGTGTATGTTACAATTATATTATTATGTTAAAGTGGAGTGCTATAAGTTCACAGAACGAAGGGTCATGTGAGTCTCCATTATTACTACTCCTGGATTGTGGACATATTAATACTGATAACATCTTTACAATATGAAATCATCCAACATGGCTTAGGTTCAACTCTCAGACTGAAAGATAAGTTCATAGAAAACGGTTTACCGATAAATATATGAGCTCAGATTATAATAAATGGCGCTAGAGGAATAATCTCTTCATGAGGGATATTGACGTGTAGTTGATTAGGAATATTTTAGACTCCTCTAATTCCTATCTGCTTAAATAAAGGATCCTGCACTGAGAGTAGGTATATTCCCGTAAATCTATATACCACTGTTTCCTATACTATACGTACTCATGTTCTACACACTGTGATAATGACAGCTTTACTAGGTACGTCTAATTAATGTTCACGTAAGTGCTCAGTTAATAAAGTTACCGTCTGGGTTCGATACGTCACTTATGAAGCGGTTTAGAATAGGTCTAATAATCTCCCTATGAATTACTCGATTGAGATCCTTCACGTGTTACCTTTAACAACTCTGTAGAGAAATGGACGTAGGTGGTTATCTATCTTCCTCTTCCTCATCTATCTGAAACCACCTTACTATATACGTGAAGGACCCGCATACATAGACTCACTCCTAATGTCTCCACTACTAATCCATCTCACGGTAATTCACTTTCCATGTTATCTTCCGCTCTTCTCGTGTGGATTCCAAGAGAGCAAGTGAAAATACATAAACGAGCACTTGTGGAACCAATCTTTTTGGACAACATATTACTTATTATGTAACAATATTTTCAGTAATATTTTTCAGTAATATTTTTTAGCTCCAAGGCAATATATTAAGAATTATAATTAGATTGTAACTTACCTCGAATAAGATTTCCTCTCTAAAGTTGTGATATATATATCGTTTTCAGAATAAGTGTATATTATATATATATATATATATATATATATAATACTATATATTATATTATATATTATATATATATATATATATATTAATGCTTGAAATTAATTTAATTCTCAAAATTAAATGTTTCAAAACAAAGATGCTGCTGGCACTTTCAGGGAAGAGTTTTGCTTCTCTTTTCGTCATAAATGAAATCAGCACCACTGATAGATGCTCGCTAGCTACACTTGTTGAAAGGGCATTCTAAAAATTCCCTGGTGACTACTGCATGATGTTTAAAACTTTTACAATATATCAAGCTACATGAAAGTCCGGAAGTGGGCTATTATCATTGTTTATTATTTGGAATAAGCACTTTAATTTGTGCTTTGCTTACTTCCTAGTGTTTACGAATGATATTCTTTACTATAAGTGTGATATAGATAGATATCGTGTTTGCAGATCGTTTTCAAGCTCAGCCCATAGACGTCTTTCTCCTGTCATGACTAGAGAAGCGCCCTTAAAAAATGTGCATCACCTTGCCACTCCGTGACTTGTTGACCACAAGGGGTACTGCCCAGTTATCCCATGAAAATATTATCACTAGATATGAATGATCGCTAACAAATATATGCGCGTACATTTATTACAGGGTTGTTCTGTATTTTTCTATTGATTACTTTTGCTTATAATATAACCAATATTGGAGTTTTCAGACTTACTTACTATTATTATTAGCCCGCCACCTTATACAATCAGTAAAATATTACTTTAATTATTATTAGAACAATTTTGAATTGGAGTAAATAAGAGTCAAATCGCAATACTTTATTTTTACTACCTCAAAAATACGTCTTTTCAGTATATAGGTATTTTTTACTGTGGTCATTTTGTCATTGTCAGAATTTTCATTTTTCTTTCAAGAACCCACATTTTTTTCGAATAAAATTTTTATTTAGTTAATCACTATTCTCATACAATATTTTTCATCACGAATGACTTCAAACTGAAATATAATAGATGGGTGGGGTCCATTACGAACAAAAAATGTATGTAAAGTTAATTTTGTGTATGTTTTTGAAATTGTATACTCTCAATGGACCATATGAATCGTAAAAATTTTTAATAATAATAACTACTTATCCTATTATTAATTTATATAGTCGTCTAGAGTGCCACAACCAACCAGAACGTGAAATGAATAATCAAAAAAATAACTACTTTAGAGGAACAATATTATTTAATTAATTAACGTTACTCTAGGACGATATACTATAGTGAATCAACCGCGTCTGTGTGGAGGATTTATTACAGAGATAATTATAATGACAAGCTCTATTCTCTTCTCCAGCTATCAAGTAAAGATGTTGTCTGCAGAGATTCCGTCTATGCAACATACTTCTATACAAATATATGTTCCAAAGAAGCAATAAAGCTTTTAATTCGGTCGTTTCTCAGTTGTTACAATGTTACTCTGGAATGGTAAATCCAGTATATTGTCGTATCTCCAGGTGCGACCCAAACATAACACGACACTCTCTCGACTGACTGAATTTATTAAGAGATCTAGATATAAAAGTTTGAGTACTCGGTTATTGACTTATTTATATCCTACCATTACACAAATTAATTAATTAATGTGAATAAAATTTATAGAGGATTTTATGTGAGTATATCATATTTTTATAATATGGTGTGGGTAGTGAGTATAAAATTATGTATAAGGTGTATGAAAACTATCCAATATTGTGAGATCCTATTCCCCTTTAATATGTATAGTCTATGTTGAATATTTCTGTACCTCATACTTTAAGAGCTAAGCATTTTTACCATATCTCTATTCAAGCATTCTCCCTTGGTGTCTATAGAATTTTGTATAAGACCCTCTTTGAGTTTAACTCGGTCGTTGTCTCCGAGCACATAAATCTCTCATTGATTTGCAATCTAGAGGACTTTTTAAGCGTAGCAAGTTGCTTTAATATATGCAGAATTCGTTTAGTACATCAGCTTCTCGGCTAGAGATTCAATTGAACATTCTTTCAGTTAATCCTAACTACTTCTTCAGCGATGAGGAGTCACGCGTTTCTGATTACAGGTTCGACATTCTCACTGAAGTTGCGTTTTTAGACCACGTTTTTGATTATTTGCAGGCATATTTTCGTTTTTCTTCTTCTACAATGATGAAAACTACATCCATCAATTAAAACAAAATCTAACTGAAACAGTATATGTGTATATATATATATATATTAATTATTATAAAATTATATATATATATAATATATATTATATATATATATATATATATATTAATATAATATATATATACATATATATTATATATTATATATTATTATATATTAATATATATAATATATATAATATATTATTAATATTATATATTATATATATATATATTAATATATATATTATATATATATATATATATTATATATATATTTAATATAATTAATATATTAATATAGATATATATAATATTATATTATATATAATAATAAAATCAATTATATACTTATAGTAGAGTAATATTAGCAAATATAGAGTTTAAAGCAAGTAATAAAACATAGTAGTTATAAAGCTCAAGTATAAAACATGAGTTTAAAGCAGTAAAATACATGTAAGTAAAGCATGATAATAAGCGTAATATAAAACAAAAGGCTATACTATTCCTTTGTAATAGCTTATAGTAAGCACCTCTATTGATTTACTGTAATGTTAATAAATATTATTTAAATTAAATGTTTAATAATAAATAATATAATATGTGAGATTAAAACTACTATGTAAAATATATGAGTTAAAGCTCGATAAATAACATTTGAGTTAATAATAAATAAATAAATAAAATAAAAAATAATAAAAATATAAATAAATTATAACAGTTATAAAGTCAGTAAAACATAAAAGCATACTAATAACCCTATTATTAAGTGAATGCTATACACACCACGTTTCTTCATGGTAAGTTCAACTCATGCTATTGATTACATATGGAATATCATATATTCGCTCTCTAATAGCTTCACACAAAAAATCTGTTAATAATGTGAGAGTAATAGCAGTATATGGTTGCGTAAAATCACGGATGATAGAGAAAAATAACTGAATGAGCGGGTGTTTTATAGAGACATGCTATATAAAACCAAATCTTTGATTTGTTAAAATTATCAGTAAAAAAACAAAAGCATACTCTTAAGCCCCATTGGTAATGTGTATGTTATAACACCTCTATATTTAATATTTATGATATTTAATGTATACTTTAAGGTATGTAAATGTTTTATGTTATTTAATAAAAATTTTCGTATACAAAGTTGTAGTAACAATAAAATGATTATTATATCAGACCCACTCTGGATTTTTTCTTTCTTACATACAATTTTAAAAATTTTATAATAATATAAAATAGTATTATAGTAATAAAAAATATATAAAAGAAAAATTAATAGTTAAATAATAATCAATAATATATTGAGTATAATAGACCTTATATAGTAAGTATACGGATAGGATATTGAGAGCCTTTCGAATATGAATACCTAATCTCAAATAATATCTTTAGTCAAATGAATTAAGTGATGAGTGCTCGTTCGATGTATATAGGATATTCATACAAGTTGAGACTAACATAATAAATATCGTGTGTGAAGTAGTAATATAAGATAAGTGAAAGTGACTTTGGGTAGAGTGTATGTAAAGTGTCTATGTATGTAGTGTATATAATAGTACCAAATAGTGTATAGTAGTCTATGTCATGAGAATGTAAGTGTCTATGGATGTATAATATATATAAGTGTCATAGTGTTATGGTATTGTATAAGTGACATAGTTGTGTTTATGTGTGTAGTGTGATGTGTAGTATATGGGTGCTTGTGTGTGTGATGTGTGATGTAAGTGCAAGTGTCTATAGTAGGTTAGCGTAAGTGTCTATGGGTCGGGGTAAGTGACTATTATAGACTGATATATATATATATATATATTATAAATATATTATATGTTAGTTGAGGTGTGTGTGTGTGTGATGTTGGTTGCCACACCCACATCATTTGTGTGAGTGTGATGTGTGTTATTTATATATATATAATATATGTGTATTCTCATTGATATTGCTAGAAATAAAATATGACAAACTCATAACTAGGTAAGTCAATACCTAGCAACTAGTTTAAATTAATATCATCCAATCTCGATATATCCTCTTTCATACCTGTATATAACCATGTAGGGTAGACACCCATATAGGGCTTAATTCTAGGCTCATAAGGCTAAGGCTAGGAAAAATGCTTGAAAAGTGGCCTCTCAGTTAATGGACTACTATGTGCGACATAATATCTTACAGTGAGCATCACTCACTCTCTCACGGCATCAGCATTGCGCATATCTTTATCATAACGAGTGAACTCAAGTGGAGAACACCCTTGTAGTACACACAAAAGTACCCCTAACTAGCGTAATAAATTAACGCAGCATGAGCACAATAACGCATAATGACTTTAAATAAGTGATATATATAGGAAGTATATATATATAATTATAAATACAGCAGTGAATACACATAGAAGATGGTATATTAAGATAGAATATACTACACAGAACAGATATAATATAGATTTGAGCAGGTGAATAAAGGAGGATATATATAAGCACGCAGTCGAATAACTATGACTTGGTATAAGGTTTACCTAATAAAAACATATCACATATATAAAACTTCATATAGTTAGCTCAGTATATCACTCATTACATACCCCTTTGTGCTTAACTAGTGAACGTCGTTATCGTAAAGTGATTTATGGTGGTACGTGTAGTTTGTAAGTTCCCTCCGAGCTAACTTTGCAACTTGACCTATATATATAAAGTTACTGATGAACAAACTTCTCGCAATAATGGAATTACGTGAAGAAATCTGATGACTTGAGGCTTTTAAGCACATATGCAATAGAAGGTCAGGTATTTTATACCTAATAAACAAACTCTAACTGCACATCATATTGTCTGTTATGTTCTCGTTGTAACGCGGATCAACGTTGAAAATTTCGAGGGGTTTAATGTTGGTTGACTCTTTGGATAATGTGTGTTTCTATGCCATTCTGCATCAAAGCCCCTTTAATGTGGCACTTATTTGACCTCTAACCTGTCACACACACACAAACGAGATCGAAGAAATAATGATTGCCTGACGATCTATTGGTGTCCGACAATCCGGATATTTAGAATTGCGTATGAAGATGTACAAGGATAGTCATTCTCCAAATATAATACAAAAATAAGGCGATTATAAAGAGTGATATTGTGAATAACTCCGTTTAGTGTAATAGCTGTTAGTTTGGTGAGCAAGTTGTTAAATAATAGCTGATATTATGAAGTGTACTGTACACAAAAGGTCTCGAGTCTAAATCTCAATGTAAACAAATTATTCCCTGGTTTATACTCTCTAAACAGTAAATAAAACGAAAAATATGAGACAAACCTCTTCGAGAGAGCGAGGCGCTCGTTTCAGACTATAACCACGTAGTAGGTGATGTCCGAGGTTTCCAAGACCATTAGTGTCTATTTTTATATGTTATATAAGGTACTCAAGGTATGTATATTATATATATAGTCAACAGGAGAAAGAAGAGAGAACTGTCGAAAGAGATAGTGTGAAAGTTGAGAAGGTTGTATTTATAGTAGGTATGATAGATATTAGTAAGATAGAGTAGTAATGTTTTTTAAGATTGTAATATCCACTAAGGTTGGAGTATAACTAGATAACTCCTACCTATCACTCTCTCAGGAAATTACTATATACAGTAATCTAAGCTATATGTATATAGAATTATGAAATCGAAAAATGAATTTAAGTAGGTAGATATGAGCAATTCTAAGAAGTTAAAATAGGGTAGCAGAATTTGTAATAATATATATGAAATTGAGAGTTATTAGTAAGAATGTAAAGTCGTACAGTAGTGTCGAAATCTAACATAATGTAAAAGTGGATTAGAGTTATGCATTGGCATGTAAGAGGTGTTGTATTTGGCCTCTTGAATAATAATTTATGTATTAAGTGAGTGTGATAAAAGTAGATCTCACAATAAATACTTCTGTTATGTAATCTTACCAATTATATAATTGAAAATGAGATGTATAAGAAATAAATATCGTCCTCTCCATATATATAAAATATACTGGACACGAAAGTACTTGAGAGTACTCGATTTGGAAAGAAAGACTAGACAAAGTTATTAGACACTTCAGAGCTAATGAGAAGGAGTGGAATAATCACCTAGAAAAGTGAGGTAGTGAGGTGAGCTATGAGAAGGATAAAAATACAGAGGCTGATGGCGAGGTATTTGTACAAACTCGCAATTCTGTATCTCTAAAATGTGTCATATGCTCTTTGATATGACTCAGCTTTCACTACCGAGCCCTGGCACAAGGAAGAGCTCTCTCGTCCACCATGGAGTTAGCTCATAGAGTAGGACAGAGTATAGTAAAATACATTGCCTATGACACTCGCTGAGTGTAGCATTAGGTGAAGAAGAACAATATTCCTTTACAATATTTTTAAATATAACCCAGGAAATTAGTACTCTCCTTGGACCAGCTCCACGAAAGAGCGTATTCTGTACATAGGCGAGTGCTCGGAAATGAAGGGAATGTAGTTACTCACAGATGATCTATAAGATAAGTTAGTATAATATAGTAAGTGAGAAGGGTTTAAGATCTATTAGATTAAGAATATATTACAAGTGTGAGCTATAGGCGATAGTTATATAGAAGTAATTACAGAGCGGCTATATCTATTATTTCTAAATATAGTTATATATATTGGATCATTATATAGTTAGCTGTGCTATCCTATAATATAATATGAGGAAAGTTGCTAGATATGAGACTATAGGAGGTAAATATAAGTATATATTATATAGTGATTAGACGGAGGATACGCAATTTGAGAGGAGAACAGCACGGCAAGCACACTCCTTTCAAAGTATGTTCTTCGGAAGAAGTACTAATACATCCGAGGACCATCACTTTCATTAAAGTTTCAACTATTTAAATAAAGAACTATGCGCCCATGCACCTTTGTTTCATCGTTGATAAAATACAGAGGATCAAAGGACTACTCATGCCTTGAACTCACGTAAGGTAGTATCAAGAAGTATAGAGAGAAGTAAATGAGAAGTAGTAAGATGAGAGAGTGAGTATGGAAAGTCATGAGCAATCCCGTTAGTATCTTCGGGGGTCTCGACTGTTCTATTGAGAGCGTAAATAAGTAGCGGGTTCGTTTGTGGGCAGATGGATGTCTATTGCTCTTCAAGCATATGGACGACTCCGAGACGTGTAACATTCAGTATCTAAATACAAGACTGCGGAGATAACGAGGGTAGCGAAGAGACAGAGTGTACGATGAGAATTTGTCTTGAGCAGAGATTATATTTTTTCGAACGCGACTGAATCGCAAGTATAAAGATTCTCGTCTCCAGTAGGATTCATCCCGAGGAACAATAGAAGAGAAAGTTAGACAACGTGTCACAACTCTATACGTAATATAGCGCATCTGAAGCTCAGACATATATAGCTCGATCGAAGAGATATAGCCCTGCAACACGAATTTCTGATGCAATGAAAGGATTTTAGTATACCGATTAAAGTATAAAAAAAAAGAAAAAAAAAGAATATATATATAAAATATAACCAGATTACAAATATAACAATACAAAAAAAATGAAAAACAATCGCATAAAGAGGACTAAGACTGTAACGCTCACGAAATACGTACACACCTGTGGTTAATCGGAGTGTAGAGTGGAAGACTCATTCTAGTCTCGGGATATGAGATGGAGATGAAGCCTCGAGCGAGCCTCTCCCGAATCCCAATCGGAACCGCTCTACCATGCGTTCACCATACTTCTTATTCAGGCAGATAAAGCTGTAAGTATGTCTAACCAGAGACAAGTGATACTCAGTATCAGTATCAATTATAGTTGGGTATTACTATATATATACTTATGTAGAAGCGAATAGCATAGACCCCTCTATCAATCGGTACTATACCTCCGATCAAAAGTTGCATATATACTTGATATACATTATATATATATTATATATTAATATTATTAAATTATATATATATTAATTAATATATATATATATATTATATTAATATTATATATTATTATATAATATAAATATACCATTTACTGGTTAGCATCCACGTCTTTTCCCTCCTACTCTAGAGGAATGAGGGCATCACTAATAAATTAATTGTTAGGTGAACACAGTATTAGGCTGAAGCTCCCAGTGAATTCGTCATGAGCGAAGTAGAGCATCTCTCGTGAAGTTAACCTCTGTATGTCGTTAGGACCAAGCTGTTTTAGTAGTAAATGAGTCTTTGTATCTAGTCATTTTGTCAGGGATAGTGATATATTTATTGTATAAGTATTATAACATACTTTCTCATTGATTTAGTGAATCTTAAATTATTATATTCATATAAACATAGCTAAATCACCAATGCATAGACATACCAGCAAATGATGTAGCATAAAAAAGGGGATGTATGTACATTCACAAAATGATCTGTGGGAAAATATATTTCATTGCTTTTTAGTAATAATATAATACTATTATAGTATAAAACTATATAATACTATTCCTTTTTAGTAATTATTATACTATAATATTATACAATACTATAATACTACTTTTACGTTAAAACATCTATAATAATTAAAGTAGACGACATGCTCATAAAGTTGTCCTTCATTTGGGCTTATTATTTGCGGAAACTGTTAACAAACATAGATAATTACCAAACAAATCTAAGACCTTTCAATGGTGTACTGCTCAAGGAATTGTATTTAAGTTTCTCCCCGTTGACCCCTCTATTTCTGCGAATCCGTCACGATGACTCGGAACTAGGGTTGGCAGACGCACCTCGGTGTGATGCGGTGCGGTAGGCATAAAAAATTCAGCGACCTGTTGCGATGTGGTGCGGTAGAAAAAATAAAAGTGCGGTGCGGTGTGGAGCAAGAAATAAAATTAACGGGTACCGCTTGCCCGCGGTGCGGGCCTGGAGTGCCTACAAGCAGTCCATATTATGGAGCAAGAAAAAAAATTAAGAACGGTACCGTGCGGTGCGGTGCCTGGAGGGCCGTACAAGCAGTCCTATATATTAAGCTCTTGCAACCTTAAGACCCTTTGCAGAGTGTTGTTCCAGCGCATGGTAACGTCCTGTATTACTGAAAGTTTCTGATGTTAAGGTGAAGTTGATGACTGACGGAGCTCGTGTTCTTCACTCAAGAAAGAAACCGAGCTTCATTTGTATTGGCACTAACATCCCTCATGACACAGTGATCATCATCTGGATAGGCTCCATTTCGCCAACATTCCATTAAATACGTCACCGAGATATTCACCCGTGTGACGTCAGGTAATAGAACAGCATAGAATTTAAAATTTTGGCGTATGAAATCCTTGTCTACGGCATGACTAATCATGACTGTTTCAGGTTAACAATAATAGAATCAAAAACTTTGTTTGTAGAGGTGAAGGCAGAAATTATGATAGAGAGAGACGAGACATAGAACGCCTGACTTATATGATATTAGTAACAACAGAGAACATTATCGAGGTCAAAGGAAGAAGTCTCATAAGTACTGATATTGTGCAAAATGGGAGAAATTAGAGAGAAGTAAAGAAAGCCATGATAGAATCGAAGAGCTGAGACTGAATACTTCTGATATACTCCATAAAACCTCAAGTTCCAATGAGCTACGACCATTTTAAAGATAATATCCAATAAAAAAAAATGGGAACGATTGGAAACAAAGGAATTATATTCTGGATTATCATGAACCAATCGAGGTATGAATAGTTTGCGTAGCAGCGTAGAGTTTGATTTTCAGACAATCCAAATTCTCAGATAGCTTTGCGAAAATGATGATAACGAAATAATACTTTTTTTTTTTTGAGGATGTGTACAGGGACCACCACTGCACGCAAAAAGAGCGGCCATACCGTGTCAGTAAAACTAACAACAGGGGAAGTCCCTACACAGAACGAACGAAATAATAATAATAATAATAATAATAATAATAATAATAATAATAATAATAAAAATAATAATAATAATAATAATAATAATAATAATAATATCCTAGTTTTGAAATTTCCCTGCTCTTACCGTAATGTTGATCCTGAACTTTCATGATCAAAATTATTTAGGTGCTTTGTCGATATTAACATTCATTAATAAGGACACTGTCACTGATTTTGTGCAAAATGGGTGCTATTCTAGCTCATGGTAATTACCCGGTGGTTTCAAAATTGACACTCTACCCTCTAAGAAAAATTTTTGTATTTTTAATTAATTTTAATTTTTGTACTTGATAATTAATATTATAGTTGTTTCCCAAAATTCACCAAAAGCATTTATAAATAAATAAGAAATGGCAAAATCTAAGTTTGTTCTCTGAGAAGTTTCGATACCATATTTTCAAGAGTTTACAAATAAATTATTCGGTATTCATAAATGCTGAAATTGTGTAGCAATTTCAATGGATACAATCTATATTTTATTTCAAATCTCATGGTGACATTTTCAAAGAGTTGGAATAGTAATAGAGTTGGTTAGAAGAGAATTGTCACGAGATGTTAAAACATTTATTTTATTATTAGAGAGGCTGTATCAGTAGTCATATATATTAAGCTCTTGCAACCTAAGAAAAAAAATAAAATAAAAAATTAGTTTCTTAAAAACTCACTATAAAAATGAAAAGCAGAATCAACCTCCAATGAACCTATGCTCAATATATAGAAGTAATTGGGAACCTGGAGTAATGGTTTCCTCGTGTTCCGGAGATATAGCAGATGCATCGGAACCTTTCCGATCGTCAAATGCATGGACCGTAGATATAATTAAATCACTTTTAATTAAATCAAAAACTTGCATCCAAAGTAAAATTAAATAAAGATAAATAAATTCGCTCATTTGCTGCAAGAACGATATAATTTAAATTGCCTAGATTAATACTACAGAGCGAATAATAATGATGTGTACTTGTAAGTATACAAGCAACATATGACAACTTTCAAATCTGCCCACGAGAAAACGTTATTCTCGTTATAGATGCTTTATATTTTATATAAAAATTTGAAACTTCAGAAGTACCCTTTTCCTGAAATAACACAAATTTTGAGCTGTCGTCGTTGTTGGAGCATAGTAGAAATATTTATATTTATAGTGTGGTTGGAGCAAATGAGCGATATCTTGAAATGGAGGTTGTAAAGAACCTTAAAATATTTTTTATTTAACTTTTGTTTAAAAAATGACAACAAATAAAAATAAAATATTTATTGAACTGCACAAACGGCTAGAATTATATATATTATATAATTTATATATATATTAATATATATACTATATATATATATATATATATATATATATATATATATATATATATTATATAATTTATATATATTATTATATAATATATATATTATATATATAGTTATATATATATATATAAAATATATATATATATATAATCTTATATTATAGGAGAATTGTCTAGAACAATTTATCTAAAATGTAATTCATGTAAAACAATTTGTGGAAATATAATTTAAGTAACAAAAGAGCTAAACAAAACGTTGGCATTTATATCAAGAGCTGCGGGGCCGGAGTTACAAGGTCTTGTGAGTTGCGGGGCCGGAGTTACAAGGTCTTGTGAGGTGCGGGGCCGGAGTTGCAAGGTCTTGTGAGGAGCTGGAGCAAAAGAAATTATTTGTTATTTGGGTGGAGTCAGAACTGGCAATAAAAACCCGGAGCTTTATATACTGAAACTCTACAAGGGAAGGGGGGAGGGGA
>JABUQX010027790.1:57500-60000 GCA_015478945.1 Trachelipus rathkii | reverse complement strand
CAATAATTAATAATAAGAGCATTAAAGAAACCTAACCTATATGTAACCGTAACCTAACCAACGAACATTTTTCTTTTATATTATTATTATAACAATATCGAACAAGCGTAAAAATAAATCTTATTAAAATGTATTAAAATAAAATTGCTAATACAATATAAAATTAATATGCGGCTAGCTCAAAAAACCTTTAAATATATTGGTCTTTTTCGTTCGTGTACTATAATCGTTTTCCTTCTCGCAAGCCATAAGTGCTTTGTTAAAAATTTAAAAATATTTATTATTTCATAACCAATATTTATTTTTTGATAGTAATTACCCAACCTTACAAAATTTGGGGCTTGCGAAATCACCAAAGGGAACCTATATATATATATATATATATATTATATTATATATATATATAATATTATATATATATATAATTATATATATATATATATATATAATATATATATATATATATATATATATAATATAATATATTATATATATATAGCTATAATATATATATATATATATATATATATATATATATTTCGTAATGTGGTTATGTATATAAGAACGTAACAATGTGTTAAGAGGAAACTAGGATTACATAGTGCAACTCAGCACCCATCCAGATGAGATGTTTGTAGACGAAAAATTTTGTGCATTAAAAACCCGGCGCGGCGCCTGTCCAAGTTGGGGATATGAAGGGAAAGCTTGCGCATTACACAAGTACCAAAATTGGCGCGAAGGCCATTTTAGTAATACTAAAAAATATGCTGTTAGGACTTTTATCGAATAATATGCAACTTGCATGAAATAGCTACGCGACCAGGAGGTAGATTATTACGTATACCATTTCATACTGGACTGTCAAGAAGAGGACAACGATAACCAGTCTCAATACCCTTTGGCTACCAAGTCTCTGGCCATTGCAGCGCACAAAAAGTAAGGGAGTGGGTACTTAATTAGAATCCCCGGCAGCTAAATAACGGTTGCCAATCTATGATGATTGGCATATGCTAACTGCAGGACATGCTCTTGTGAGTCAGTAAGTAAAGAGCTACACATTTTACGTTGCCAACAATAGTATCAGTGTTATGAATTTAATAAGAAAAAGGATGTTTGAAGAATAAAAAATAGAAGGTATAGAAAGGAAAAGTGGCGAGAAAAAATCGTCTTCCAAGAAACAAATGTTTTTATATATCAAAAAAGCGGTCGATTTAGACACAATAAGCACCCCATCATTGCTTATTGCATTACCATTATCGATTGAAGGAGCAAAGTGGAAATGCTGTACAGAAGTGCGTTTCTGAACATGGGTCATCTAATTAATTTTAAATTTTGATTAAGAAAATTCCAAAATTCCAAAAAATTACTTTATTAATGTTTCGACCGTACACAGTGGTAGTCAAATGTGGTGTACTTGTGCTGTTTATTGAAAGGAATCTCTGCCCACTCTTCTGCAAGGCATTCATTAACTATTCCACTTCAAAAATAAATGGTAATAATTATAAAGGTCAAAGCCCTGAAAACCATGCAAAAGGAAAAACATGAAAGATGACACTGGAAGATCGTTGGGGGTGTGGATCTTCTCTTAAGAAGATCCTTATGGAGGGTCGATCAAGGTTCTTTATATTGAAGGGCTCCGACTGACCAATGCCCTACGACTCGTCTGTCTTCCCGAAATTCAAACACGCATCACCTTCGATGAATCGATTGATTGCTACCCATTACCTGTTCTGAATTTAAACAGTGTTTAAAATTTGGTTGTACCGGGAGCTGCGAAGAGTATTCCGACACAACTTCTATAACCGCATGGCTTGAAAGCAACCGCTCATCCGAGTGTGTGAAAAATACTCGAGTACAGTTATACCCTTTCCCCCTTAAACCCTTCAATGAACATACGGTAAATTTCAAAGAAAATTTAAATTCAAAATTTGATACCATGGATACCATGATCTCAGCAACGGTTGCCACACTAAGATTCTATTCTCGTTGATGAGGAGGTGGTCTGTTTGTAGGGTTGTCCCTTCCACGTGAAATTCAACATTTAAATATCAAATAAAAAACCATCTCTCAAGAGCACCTTCTAATATTACTGTCTCCTTCGACAGCTCAGTAGTTTCTCTTAAACAATAAAAGCATTCTTGGTCATAACATAAACAACAAATTACTTTCAAACACAGATGCAACTTTAAGTGGGCAGGGGACTATAACCGTGATGTTTATAAAAGAAATGCGAAACCGCAAAAATATGAATAATTCTTTTTTTAATTTCCTGAGGGGTTCAAGGTAACCGATAATTGGCACTAGGGTGATTTAAACTTTTTTCTGGATGAACCAGAATTAAAATCTTATTGACAATTTTATATTTTTTTGTTTTACAGTAACACTTCAGTACAAACTTACGTTGGTCGAATATTTGTCTGAGATTGCCTTTTCTCAAGAGAGAAAATGAAAAGAAAAGAAAAAAAAAACTGCTAGATTATAAGCAGATAAAATGCTTATA
>JABUQX010027790.1:50000-52500 GCA_015478945.1 Trachelipus rathkii | reverse complement strand
TATCCGCTGCCGAAATGACTACTGTTCTGGAAAGAAGCGAAAGGGCATCATCAAAACAGTCGGAAATCGTTATATTAAAAGGAGAAGGGATAGCGCGCATGATAAAAAGGAGCCCACTTGCCCCCTCGATCATAACGCCAGCTGGAGTTGGGTTTTTGCATTGGGACTTGGAGCCAAGCTCGTAATGCTATTGGGTAAATGATCGCTTGCCGAATAAAAATCAAGGCAGGGACCAGGTTAAAAACGATCCATAAAGGGGAATGGGAGCAAAAAGGAAATATCAATCAATAAAAGAAGAAGTGTGTGTATCTAAAACGTTCATAGGTTGGAGTCCTGTGTTAAGGCATCCCAGGGAAAAGGGGTTAGGAGATCTATTAAGATCTTGGACTTAGATGAAGTGACAGAGTCACCCCAAAAGGGGTGGCGGGTGGCGGAGGGTGAAGTCACCTAGTATAACAACCGGAGGCAGGGGCTGTTATGAAAGCAATCTAGACACAAGTCGACCTTATTAAAATTCACTACTGGAAGCCAAGTAACGATGAAACATACTAAGTTTAAGGCATGGATAGTGAATCTTGCTGCTACTTCAATTAAGTATTGTTTGGAGGGGACTGAGGAATAGGATAGATTGTGAAAGAGATTCCTGCTCCTCCCTAATCATTTCACCAATCTTTCATCATTCAGAAGTATAACGAGACGATTTGTATTCAGCATGGTTGAAGAAGTCACGATGACATAGTCGGAGTTCTTGCAAACATATACACTTTGGTGAACAATGTATTATTAGATGAACCAGTTCATTGAAATCTAGAAGTAACATACCACGGACAATTCCATTGCAACAGGAAAGTATCTATGGTGAAGTTATTAATATTATGATGGCGTCTATTAAGAGAACAATGATCTCTGATGTGCTCGGGGTGGTAATAGTTAGGTGGAGTTACGGATTTGAGAGGAAAGTGAGACGATGGGTCTCGGCGAGAGGGGAACAAACCTGGGGCCGGGTCAGATCATACACCAGAGATTTATTAGGTTGTATGACGCGTCTTTTAGAGAGGAGTTTTCAGATGTATTTGGTGAAGAGCTTCACCATGAATGCGAAGATAAGTTCGATTCAAACCGATCAACTTGTTATGATGGGTTTGGTTTAGGAGATTAAATAGAAAGATTGCTAATGCTCATGTTTTAATTAAAGTGAGAGCAGGATATTCCAGAAATCCGCATTTGACAAGCAGATCAAGAAATGGTACTCGGGAGGGGCATGGAGTTGTTCCATGGAAATGCGGGAAGGAAGGATGTATCCAGAAGGGTATTGTCTTTTTGAGATGTATTTGGGTTACGACATCGATTTCCCAATATTGGGATTTCGATGAAATTGGCAAGGTCTAATTCTGGAGAATTTTCCAGTACTTCGTCATGCGGGTAGATTTGGGAATTGAGGTAGTTTATTGGGAATGGGGATTCTGGGTCACATCTTCATGCCCTCAATTCAGACCCAGAACGTTTTAGAGCGTTTGCGGACAGTTTACGTGAACAGTTTTCCATTCACCTTCTCGGGAAGTGCAGGAAGCATTAGAAAGAGATGGGTCGTCGCAATCCAGCTCCATTTGGGAGCGTGTTATCCAATTCATCGTCTAGGTATAGAATCCCTTAGAGAGGGCTGATAAAGAAAACTCGGGAGAAGAATTATAGGAAGAATCAGAGGAACTAAAACTGTCTTGTAGACTAATTATATGATTGGTTGGTGAGTTTGTTCATTAGTGGATTACTGGGGCACAGTCTATTAAAAGCCTTTAGCATTTGTCTCAGAAGTAGACTTTAATGGCGAGGTCTCTTTCTGAGTTGCGTATTTTTACAAAATTCTGGGTTTACTGTGTTATAGTTTTAAGATTCGGTTGCCTCTATATTTTTTAGCGATCAATCTTTAATTGGCGACTATTCTTTTCTTGTGTGTTTTAAGACATCATTTACTAGGGGTTTAGTTAATAGTTGGGAGGGCGGAATTAAGGGACAAAGAGACCCGTCCTCTGCATAGTTGGTGAACCAGTTTGGTTGAGTATGGACAGTGTTCTTGGCAGAAGATGTTTTCCAATTTTGATGATAAGCTTAGCTTAGTTTCATTGGTAGCTTGTTGAGAGTTAATGCTCAGGATAGGGCTTGTTGTGGCTCTTTGGACGGGGAGATTGAATCAAGGGCTTCTTTTGTACTCTTTGAGAAGTTGGTAGTGTGGGCAGTACAGGTAGAACTGGTTGCAGTACTTGCCTGGTATTCAACGGAATTAAGATGAGGAGTTCTATTAGCGAAGGTTGTGTGCGGGATAACACCGTGAAGCGTCGGGGGTATTTTGTAATTGTGGGTAAGTTTGATTTTGATTTGTCTGATATTTTTCGTTGAGCTGCGTATAGCATCGTCTTCCTGCTCAATTTATGATAGTTACATAGCTCTAAACCTTCCTGTTTCAAAACAGGTAAGACGGGCATTGGAAGACGAAGCACTGTGG
>JABUQX010027790.1:0-45000 GCA_015478945.1 Trachelipus rathkii | reverse complement strand
TTTTAACAGTAACTGTTACTACTACTAAAGATGAGCATTTACCACCAATTGTCAGGACCTCTTAGCCATATGTTTTGAGAGCATAGTGGAATATATTCACTAAAGGCTAGCTTAAATGTTATGTCTCGTTTCAGTCCCCAAACAACATGAGGTCGTTCGAATCACTTGTGGAAATTATTCGAATTTCGGGCTTTCTGGATGTGAAGCGTGTATGAGAAGTAAGAGCGCTTGTGTTGTGTTTTACTGGATGAGTTTAGTAAATTTGATATTGAAAGCAATGTATATAAATACACCTTGAAACAAATTTATGTTCTATTAGAAAACCTATCAAAAAAAATCTGCAATATTTAGCGTTGATTCCGGTCACCGAATCGAGAAATGATATTTAGTATTTACATGTAAATACGAAACCAGTATGCAAGAAGTAATAAAAGTTAAGTAAGTGAGTAACACAGTAGGTGAAGAAAATGTTTTAGATATGAAAAATAAAATTGAATTGTAATATGGAAGGAATATAAACAATAATTGAAGTGTTAATAGAATTCTCGGGCAAAGTACATGTAAGAATGAGAAGATTGAGTAAGGCTTGGGTTAGAGAGCTCAATAGATAAAGGATGAGACTGGGAAGATAAGAAACAAAAGCTCAGTCCAAGGGATAAGGGGGAGGGGGGGTGTTGGGGGTATGCGACTTAAAGTTCAGAAGAGGAAATGGCTTATTGTAATCGAGGATAGCATAAGAGAATGGATCAACGGTTTGACGGATAAAAGTTGATTGGAGTCACAAAGAGTAGAATAGTTGGTAGGAGAAAGGCTCTAAACTTTACCTTTTCAAGAGGAGTGGAATCACGTAAGACATACATTAAATACTCCATCAACAAACGACACCCCTATAAAGAGGTATCTTGGATGACCAGTGTGAAGTTTTGAAAGTCCAGAAAGAACACTCAACCCTCGAAGGCTTCCTTTGTACAGAGAGATAATGTAACCTTTCAAGAAAATCACGAAAAAAAGAGAAACAAAGAATATTAAAGGGAAGTGGAAAAGTTTTGATTCTATGTTTTGGCACCAAACATTATGGTCGCAGTAAAGAGACGAAGGAAATGAGTTTGTCAAGGCACTGAAAACAACCAAATTTTCTATGCCCAAATGGTAATACAAAAGAAATTAAAGGTCAGTTTCCTTCCAAGGCTACCATTCTAGCATCAACTATTTGAGGGCCAGCGTTTGCCCAAGTTTTTCAAAACCAAAGGAGTAATGAAGAATGTCAGTTTGTTGTACCCAAGAAATGATAGGTAATGAACAATTTTAAAAAAAATAATTAAAAAAAAAAAAAAAAAGACGAAAAAAATTGCAAAGGACAACAAAACAGAACTCAGATTTAAAACCACCATTTGATAGTTTAAAAGATGAATGATGATCATCTATAACAGTTGCTAAAAAACGATGGGGAAAGAAAATCAAAGACAAGGATAGATACCGAAGACGAAGGAGGCAAGTTTAGAATTAAAAAGCCTCTTGTCAAACTACTATTTGAAAAAGCTCCTGGTAATCTAAGCACTACGCAGAATATTCAGAAAACGCAATTTCAGAAGATTCAAAATGTTCAGGAATAAGGAAATAATGAGAATAGAGCATTCATTACAGAAAATATCAATACTGGCATAATCTGGAATTAAGATTAGAAGAAAAAGATTATATCCAAATAATTTAATTAGTATTAAAGTGGTATTCGAAAGAACTTTGAAAGGAAAATTAGAGATAAAGCAAGACATTATTACAATTAGAATTAAGGGCGTGTACCAGATGCCATGGAAAGTTTAATAATGAAAAGAGAGGGCTCGTGATAACCAAGAGAAGCAATCACCACATTCATTACCAGTCGGCTAAATCCCAAAGCAAATGATGGGAAGGAGGCAGGAGCACCACGCAAGGTACATTCTTTCGATAGCACGCACCAAAAACTACATCTGCGAGGCAGATGCTTTTTTTTTGAATTTTTATATTGCTACAAAAAAAAAAAAAAAAAAAAAAAAGAGATAGTCACGTGATATAATAATGACATGATTGGGGCAATATGTGAAAAAAAAGGGTGGTGTAGGTAGAGTAAAAGAGCTTCCTCACTCGGTTTTGCCCAGCCAGATTTACCAAGATATTTGTAGAAAAGTACTTATGCTGAGAATACCTCTGCTGAAAGGAGGCTACTAAAGGAATAAACCATGGGCAATGGGCGCAGAAGTATGTTCGACAAAAACCCTAGCTTAAATGCCCACAATGTCCATAGTGCGATCAAGACTTAGTGTATCCAACCAAGGATTTCAATTGCACCATTTACAACTTTCCTCACTATTTTTGCATAAATCAGTTCCCTTTTCATCCAAACATATAGATCCTAAATATTTAAACTCGATACTTGTCCGATTGCCTTACAATCCAACATGATTGTCATGAAATGGATAATAGATTGTGAAGGTCTAAAGTACTTGGACTAGTCGTTCGATAGGATCATGAGATCGAAAATCTTATTATGGAGCATATTTACCTTCATGTATTATTTACAAGCTACCACTAATAATTAAAATACAATGAAATATTTAGGGAACACTAAGATATAATAAAAATAAAAATTAAAAATATTTAATCATTAAACTAATTAAAAAATAAATAAATTAAAAATAATTTAAATACTATAGTAAAAATTAAAAAAAAAAATAAAAAAAAAGTAGTAAATGATGATAGATAACAACATCAAACAACAACAACAAAAACACAACCAAACATCAAAAAAGAGGGACCAAGGGACTTTAGTAGACGTCAGAAGGAAATAGCTTAGCTATCTGAAATTGGTTGATCACTTGTTATTATACCAACCATCACAAACCTCGCTCACTAACATCATCATTACTCTTATCTCTAATATAATTTCAACCAGCCTTACACATCCAAGCCCAAACCAGTACATACCAATCTTCTCAACATACTTCAGATTCACCACACAGAAAAAAATCATCCGCGTTACACATAAGCAGGGCACTCTCCACTCTCTTCCATCTCCATCAGTCTAATACCTTCCACCTAAATTCTTTCATCAACCCATCCAAAGTACAAAAGTAAAATAATCAAGGAGACATAACCCATCTGCCTCACTCCACTTAATATTAAAAACAATCCACTTTCAAACTCCATTCATTCTTACAACACAAATACTCTTTATACCTTTTCAACACTTTTTTAGATTCAGAGCCTAGCCACCAACACCATATATCGCTAACACTCCACAGAGCTTCACCTAATTATTTCCATTCATAAAGGCCTGTTATGAAAATCCATAAAGAGAAAATACAAATTTAATTTTTTCTTCTCTCTCATTTTTTCTCAATCATTTGTTTCGATGAGAAGATTTGATCTATACATCCTCTACCACTTTTAAATGAACTTTGTTCTTCGCCAATTCAGTCCCTCAGTCACTCGATGCATTATTCAACCAAAGTGCCAGATATATTTCCCTACAACACTCAATAAACTAATTCCTCTATAGTTCCAACAGTTCCCCTTATCTCCATTTACCCTTATATAAGGGTACTATTACTGCTCTCCTTTAATCCTTCGGAACTATATCCTCCATAAACGCTTTGTTACACAACTTCCATATTCAGTCAATCACAATCTCGCTTCCAGTATTGATCATTTCACCAGTAATTCCATCTATACCTGTGGATTTACTATTCTTCAACTTTTTCACACTACCTATCTGTTCTTACACCATTAAACCCACACACATTCACTATCGCCTCTTCATTACTGCCATGTTATTATGCAGATATTCTTAGTGTTCATTCCTCACATCCTTTTCATCAGTCACGAAAGTATCATCCCTATTCATTATTCTATGAATATTCACTTTACTCTCATTCTTAACCTTTCGCACTTCCTTCCAAAAGAGCTTACCATTCCCTTGTAAATCCAAATTCATCCTCCATCCAATCTATATTCATTTACATCATTTTCCTCCTCGTATGCAACTTTTTGTCTTCCTTTTTTCCACCTACCTTTCTTTTAAGACCTCATAATTGGCTTTTAACACATTTAACCACGCCTCTTTTTACTTTTAACCACTTGCAACACCTCTTCATTCCACCACTCACTGTTGAGATACTTACTTCCTAATTTAGCACTTCCACATACTTCTCTTGCACTACTAACAAAGGCTTCCATTATTTACGTCCAGATTTGCTCTGTTTGATCTTGTACACATTCAACTGATTTATTTGAAAATGCTCTCACATATTTTTCCTTATAACCTTGCTCACTTACCTTCTCACTCTTATTCCTACCAATTCTACTATATCTCTTTCCTTCTCACCAGGTCCTCCCACTAACGTGATTATTACATAAAGCAACATAATGACGTAATATTCCCATCCCCAATCCCCCTAACTGATTTAACGTCCATCACTTTACTTCAAACACCTCATTCACCAAACACAAAATCATCATACTTTTCACCTTTGCTACGACTCTCCTACATAGTATATTTGAAAAGAATTTTTTTGAATAGTTTACATTGTCGTGTGAGACTGTTATATCTACTCATACAAAACTGAGGGTATTCTATTTATATAGGATTCAACGTACACAACATGAAGAAGGGGGTCCTCTCATTCTGATTCAGGTGGGAGGAAGCTGAATCATTCAGCATTCTTAACGATCTGGAACAACTATATAACCTACACACATTCCGGATCTTCCCAATCAATTCTTGAAACACACTTGACCTATTTTCACCACTAGTCTTACTTCCTTTATAAATACACCACCTTCGCTCTATCAGCAAACTGACAACCTTATATAGGCTATTAATTTTATACTCCTCGTCCATCAGTTCCATCCTTGCCCTATGCGTGACTTCTGGGCCTTTAAATGGGGCCGATTTGGGGTTGGTTTGCGTCTCTCTAAGCTAACTATAACTTGGTGTGACTCCTTGATTCTGAAGCGTTTCAGCTTCGCCGTTAGAATGGGAGCTTGTACTCGATGAATGGGATTAGCGGTTCATTTCCTTCTTCAACAAATCTTTCTCTTCCTCAAAATCCATAGTTATATTTATTAGTACGTGGCGAGCGTGTGATAATCCAATTACCGATCCCATGTCGTCCAGATTAATATGTCCTATCAGGTCTCAGGACATATCGTTATAAATTCTCAGACCACAGCGTGTAATATCACTAGACTAGACGAGAGTCCTCAATAGTGCCAAACTTTACTCCTTATTGAATAACCAAAGGTAGTCCGCCAGGACACTACAATTATATTCAGCACACTAGCTTTCGATTCTACGTCCCCGATCGAATCTCCTACTCACACTATTCAAAATATTCTTTCATACTGCAGCTCCAGCTTCAACAAAAGACAATTCCTCTTATAACATGAATACACCTCACATGGGATATCTAATCAATATTAGCTCCTCTCCTCCTTGACTCAACTCATCTATAAAACATCTCTCCTGTCAGGTCCGCATGCATACATCATTCTCTCGCGCTCATACGGGTATAACTCATTCCTCATACTCATTATTCGCTTGCGGTCATATTATCGTCGATTGACTGACATCAACGTTACCAATCTGCACTAAAAGAGTGACGAGCTCCAACGTCTAATAGCCTCCCTCATGTCTATTCCTCTAATTCACATTGAAGGCCCATATCATCGCATTCGCACCAATGCAGACAAGCCTACAATCTTAGACAGTCTATATCCTAGGATACACTCATATTCTCTTATCTCTTCCTTTCACATTCCTACAGAGACCACATCACTATATACACTTACGATGCTCTTACTATGTCTTCTGGCCTAGAATAATCTGATAATTTCCGATACCTCACACTTCTAGTACATACAAGATATTCAGCACCTCTGATAGGTAAGCTGACCAACAACACGGTGACCATATACTGAAATTAAAATACCTCATGATGTTCAGTTTTCGAGAACGTAATGAGATCGAGTGGTATCCTAGTGTCTAGCACCGCACGAATCAACATTCCTCCCCGAGTACTGTGGGAGAGTGTTGCTTCCGTGCTGGCACCCGCCCCTCGTCAACTTATATTTTCTATGTCTCAAGTACTAGCACCTTCATCAGTGTTGGAAGAGCGTATACAAAACCTACTCCGAAGAAAGGTAGAGCTCTTGATTCTTCAAAACTATCGCCCTATAGCTTTCACTTGTATTCTACCAATATCTTGAAACCCTTCTCAACACTCATTTCTTAGGTCATCTGGAATCTCATTCCTTCTTTCCGATCACCAGTAAGGCTTTCGTCGCTCGAGGTATACTGGTGATATACTTTCCTATTTAATCGGATTTATGGTTTTCGCCCTTAGGAAACTAGGGGAAACTTGAGTTGTGGTGGCGATACATATCTAAGGATTTTGACCGTGTTTGGCAAGCGTCATCTACCTTCCAAGTCTAACTCCTTTGGCGCTTCACTTTTCTGTTGTTGATGGGGCGATTTCTTTTTCTGTCTTCCCTGTCAATAGTGGTGCTCCTTCAGGGTTCTGTCTTATTCCACTTTATTTTTACTTTCATTTAATGATCTCTGCGCACATCTAACTTTAATCCACTCAGGTACCAATGATTCACCCTTCATTTTTCAACCATTTCAAATGTTCCCCTCTTTTTACATCTAGAATTTGTCTCTCGTCTTAATCTTTCCGACTCTATTTCTCGCTGAACTGGATAGAATTTCCTGGTGTGGGGTCGTCTTCAACCTTGTGAAATTCAATTCTTTAAAAATCAAACTTCTACAAATCTCCCGCTTCTAAAACATCTTCTACTTTCCCATCTCTTTAGATGGTTTCTCTTCGTTTCTCCTGTTACATATAAAAACACCTTTGCCTTAACATAAAACAAAAAGATGTCTTGGAAACCTCACATCAACCAATGGCTGCTAGGGTGGCCTTCAAAGAAACTAGAAGTTCTCCTTAAACAACGACTTTTTTCCTGCTTCCCAGTTTCTCCAGATAACAATTGGTTTCATCCGGCCTTGCAAGAGTACTGCTCTCATATCTAGGGGGCTCTGATTTCCACCCGGCTTCTGGATAGGGTCGAGTCAAAGACCAAAAGGCTTACAAACTGTTCTGTACTTTCCAATTCCCTTGACCCTATCTTTGCGGCGCGATATTGGAGCTTTATCTCTTTTCTATATAGGTACCGCAGTGGCAAGTGCTCGAGGGAGCTGACCACTAGCGATATATCGCCTTTTACGACGCCCTCGTAGGACAAGGGTGAGTGGTCTGCCATGAGTTTTATGTTAAACATTAGTAAACTCCATGCTGCTCGCTGGGTGGCTTCCTTTTTCCGCAACATCTGTTCTGTGGAATTCTTCCCATATCGTGTTTTCTCTCCTGAATTTAATTCTCCGATCTGTGCTCATCTACGAAATTGGGTCGTTAGATGGTGACACTTCAAATGCGTTTTAAACACCCCCTCCTTGAATAGGGTTCTGCCCGTAAGTGGTGATGGTTTGCAAATAATAATAAAAAATTACCATTTAGAATTCTAATAACTAACACAAACAAAATATCACCATAACTCTGTGCCACAAATCACTCTCAGATCGCAACTACTCTTCTAACCCTCTCCACTCCAGGCACACACACATTTTCACCCCACAACACTGATCTTAACACTTCCTTTTCAACTTCTGTGTAGTCACAGCAAGCAATCGAAATTTTACAATTTCTAAATACAGTTTCATCACCTCTCTCCTCTTCTCTTCACTATTTATTCCACTAACATTACATGTTCCCAGACGATTCAAACAAATTTCGCCCGAAGGTAAAAGGTCGCTTACCAGGGGTCACGACCAGATCCGAGGCATGCAAAAGCATTCCTTGGGTATAAATAAGGGTATACGGCGTCCAAACTCAATACCATGTCCCTTCAGTCGCTCTACAACATGCAAAACCATTACACTGTGGGAATTCTCTCTCCCCACACAGGGTATATGACAAATGCGTTGGTATGTACTAAGTACTATTGTTGTTTTATGATCTTTATGTAATACGGAGAGTCTACTCCCGTGTAAGAAGAATGGGGATATGAGCGCAAGAGGGGCAAATCATTGGGCACTGGAGTAGCCTACAACTCAAAGTGACTCTTACGAACAAGCAGAATATACTTTGTGGATTTGTTTCTCCCCACACACACAGATATATATATATATATATATATATATATATATATATAATATATATATATATATATTATATTATATAATATATATATATATATATATATATATATATATATATTATATATATATATATATATACTATATATATAATATATATATATATATATATATATATATTATAGGTTTTATGGATTTGCACAGGCGTATGATAGAGTTAATAGGGAAGGTTTATGGCAGGTGTTAGTGATATATGGTGTTGGTGGTAGGCTTCTGAATGAATCAAAAGTATGTATGACGATAGTGAAGCGTGTGTAAGAATAAATGGTGCAAAAGTGATTGGGTTTAGGATTTATAGCGGAGTAAGACAGGGTTGTGTTATGTCTCTTGGTTATTTAATTTGTTATGGATGGGGTTATGAAGAATTCGAGGTGGGGAGCAGGAAATGGTGTAGAATGGTGGAGAATGGAGATGAGTGAGGGTGCCCTACCTATTATGCGGGATGAATTTGGTTTCTGTTGCGAATCTGAGACGAGTTTGAGAGGATGGAAGAGAATTTGCAGGGTGTGTTAAAAGAGGGGCTTGAAAGTAAACGTAGATAAGAGTAAGGTTTATGGTTGTGAGTGAGGACAGTCCTCAGTGTGAAGTTATGTTAGATGGTGAGCAGCTGGAACAAGGTCTGAGTTTAAATATTTAGGGTATATGTGGATTGAGGAAGGGAACGGACATGCAGAGTGTAGTAGAAGTTGTGATGGCAGGAAGGATGGCTGGGCATATTAAATCGTTGGTGAAATTAAAGGGACATAAGTCTTGAGTGTGCTAGGGGGTTTTACATGAGGGTATGTTGTTACCTGTTTATTGTATAGTAGGTGAGACTATGGTCTGGAAAAGAAGTATAGATCTAGTACAATGTGTTCAGATTGGACAATCTTAGGGTGCTGGCTTGTGAGAAGAATTGATAAATGAGAAATGAACGTATTAGACGGGGTGTGGTGTGAAGAAAGAAAGGGTAAATTGAGAGAATAAATGAGTATATGATTGAAGAATGGGTTTGGTCATATTGGAAAAGGATGAAGTAGTCGCGTTGGTTAAGCGGTGTATGTGGCGAGTAGGTTGGGAACCGACCGGCTGGGATTACCGAAGAAAAAGGGATTGAGTCAGTAAACGAAGTTGAAGGAGAGAAATTTGAGTTTGGTTAGAGGCGAGAAGAAAGGTGTATAACAGGAGTTAATGGCGGGGGATTGTGGGGGGTTGGTTGTGGGCCCACCTGGGCCCCAAGGGATGAACCCTTACATTTGAGCGATCTACCATAGTGAGGGTCCATCGCTGTCCCATGAAGCTTTAGGGTGGTTTTTGACTGCGATGAGTTCCCACTAATTAATGGTACTGAGCGGTAAGGCTGGGCTTTCTATTCGACTTATGTCATGTTCTTCTACTGCTTTTCTTTTCCGATTGCTTCGTCACGCACCTTACTCCCTTTCTTGGGAAAATAGAAGGAAGATAAGAAAGAATATAATAATATATATATTATATATTATATTTATAATATTATATATATATATATATATATATATATATATATATATATATATATTATATATATATATATATATATATTATATATATATATATATATATATATAATTCTTTCTTTCTTTCTTCACCTTCCTCTTTGCCCCAGATTGGGGATAAGGTGCTGTACAAGCATCGGAAAAGAAAAAGCAGTAGAAGAACATGACAAGCGTCGAAAAGAAAGCCCAGAACTACCGCCCCCTACTGTACATTAATTAGTGAGAGCTTCGTCACAGACAGAAACATCCACCCTAGAGCTTCATGGACCGCGACGGACCTCACTATGGTAAATCGTCAATGTAAGGGTTCATCCCCTGGCCAGGTGGGCACAAACCATGCCCCCATACAAAACCCCGCCATTTACTCCTATCACGCCTTTATTCTCGCCTCTGCCCAACTCACATCTCTCCTTCAGACATTCGGTTACTGACTCAATCCACTTCTCTTCGGTCTCCCAGCCGGTCGGTTCCAACACACTCTCATCACTATACATCCGCTTCACCAACCGACTTTATCATAAACTTTCCACATGACCAAAACCATCTCAACATACTTTCATTTATTCCTCTCATTTACCCCTTTCTTCACACCACACGACTCTCTAATACGTTCATTCCTCACTTTTTTAATTCTTTCACACCTAGCATGCCCCCTAAGATTGCTCCATCTGAAACACATGGAACTTTAGACTATACTTTCTTATTCCAGACCATAGTCTCACTACCATACAATAACACAGTAACAACATACCCTCATTTAAGACTCTAGCGCACTCAAAGGACTTAGCCCATTTACATTCACCAACGATTTATTTGCACCAGCCACCTTGCCTGCCATTCAACAACTTTCGTACTACACTCTGCATCATTCCGTTCCCTTCTCATCCAACACATACCCTAATATTTAAACTCAGACACCTTGCTCCAGCTTGCTCATCATCTAACATAACTTCACACTGAGAGCTCTGTCCTCACTCACAACCTAACCTTACTCTTATCTACGTTTACTTTCAGACCCCTCCCTTTTTACATACCCTGCCAAAATCTCTCCACCAATCCTCTCAACTCTCTTCAGACTTCGCCACACAAGAACCCAAATCATCCGATACCAAATAGGTAGGCACCCTCCTTCCTCTCATTCTCCATCATTCTACACCATTTCCTGCCATCCCAACCTCGAATTCTTTCATAACCCCATTCCATATACACATTGAATAACCAAGGAGACATTAACACAACCTGTCTCACTCCGCTATTAATCCTAAACAATCACCATTGACACCATTTATTCTGACACACACGTTCCACTATCGTCATACATACTTTTGATTCCATTCAAGAAAGCCTACCACCAACACCATTATATTCACTAATACCTTGCCATTAAGGCTTCCCATTAACTCTATCATACGCCTGTAGCAAATCCATAAAACCAATATAATTTATTCGTTCTTCTCCCTCTTTTCTCAATCATTTGTTTCATGTAAATAAGAATTTGATCCACACATCCTCTACACTCCTAAACGCACCTTCTTCACCATTCAGTCCCTCAGTCACTCGACGCCTCTTTCGACCAAATTACCAGCAGCATATACCTCCCTACAACACTCAATAAACTTATTCCCTATAATTTCTACAGTTCCCTTTTATCTCCCTTACCCTTATACAAGGTTACAATTACCGCTCTCCTCCAATCCCTTGGAATATACCCTCCATAAATGCTTTATTAACAACTTCCAAATCCATTCAATCACCATCCCGCCCAGTCTCTGATCATTTCACTAGTAATTTTCATCTATATCTGCAGATTTACCGTTCTTCAACTTTCTCACCCTCTACCCATTACCTCCTCCTACTAATAACCTCATCCAAAATTACCTATTCCTTCTTGCACCATCCAAACCACACACATCACTAACACCTCATCATTACTGTTAATATTGTGCAGATTCGAAGTGTTCTTCCACACTCCCCTCACATCCATTTCATCAGTTACAAAAGCACCTCCCTATTCATTATTCTAAGCAGATTTCCCCTTTATTCTCATTCTTAAACCTTTCGCGCCTTCCTTCCAGAAGAGCTTCCTATTTCCTTGTTATGTCCTCATTCATCCTCCTTTCACAAACTGTTCATTTTACCTCTTTTTTTCCTCCTACGATACACTTTTGAGTTATTTCTTTTTTTCCTCCTTATAAATTCCAAGCATCTTTTTTTTTGAAACTTCATCATTTTGCTGTTAGTTAACATTTCAACCACGCTTCTTTTTCACCTTTAACCGCTTTCATCATCTTCTTCATCCCACCATTCGCTGTTAACATTCTTACTTCCTACTTTAGCACACCACACACTTCCTTTGCACTACTAACAATTGCTTCCTTCATTTGCCCCAGATTTGTTCAGTATCAACTTGTTCACATTCAAACGATTTACTAGCGAGCGCTCTCTTACAAACTTATCCTTATTCTCTTGCTCTCCTCACTTAACTTCTCACTCTTAATTTTACCACTTCCTTCCGTATCTACCTTCCTCTCCATCCAAGCCCCCCTAACTTATTTTACATAGAAACAACATAATGATCCGATAATTCC
This sequence comes from Trachelipus rathkii, assembly GCA_015478945.1. Taxonomy (NCBI): domain Eukaryota; kingdom Metazoa; phylum Arthropoda; class Malacostraca; order Isopoda; family Trachelipodidae; genus Trachelipus; species Trachelipus rathkii. The sequence goes on along the minus strand of JABUQX010027790.1, from coordinate 32,650 downwards.
CATTCCTAAACCCCTCACTATTAACATCAACACAACTTCAACATCTCCTTCTTCACCAACACAAAATCATCATACTTTTCACTTCATACCATCTCTACCTACACAACTCTAGTATACCAACTCTAGTATATATATATATATAATTATATATTATATATATTATATATATTATTATTATATAATTAATATATATATATATATATATATAGTATATATATATATTATATATATATAAATATATATATATATATATATATATATATATATATATCCCATATGCAACTTTATATGAGTAAACTCCTGCAAAAAAATAACAAATTATAAAAAATTATCTAAAACAAAAGAATGTTGTAGAGCATGAAGTAAAATAAAAAATTGTCTTCCTTTAAAATTAGAAAAAAAATCGAGTTCCTCACTTTGAAAACGTCCCAAAAAGTGTTTCTACCATATACTATGATCGACTATTCCTTAAGGCTGGACATTTTCATACATAGAGGACACTGGCTTGGTTTAATCTGAGCCTTAAACCATACTTTAATTAAAAAAGGCCAAAAGCCGAAACATCACTTGTGCACTACAACAAGAAAAATTTTAATCTACAAAATCTTAAAAAACTTTAAATGGTATTATACATTTCTTTTCTCATTGGCAAATTCAGAACACATGTCTTAATACCTTCACAAAAAAAAAATATCCCAAACTCTTAAAACGGAAGACCAAGGCAAAGTTACCTTGAGAACAGACACCATGAACCACTCTGTCATGTATAAAACTGCTCTATCTTCTGTTTTTCTGTGAATATTATATATATATATTATATTATTATATTTATATATATATATATATATTATATAATATAAGTATATATATATATATATTATATAATATATATAGTATATATATATATATATATATATATATATATATTATAAATATTATATATAAATATATATATATATATATTATATACTATATATAATATTATATATATTATATATAGGGCGTATGATAGAGTTAATAGGAAAGCGTTTGGCAGGTGTTAGTGATATTATGGTGTTGTGATAGGCTTCTGAATGTAATCAAAAATATGTATGACGAGTAGTGAAGCGGTGTGTAAGAATAAATGTTGTCAATGGTGATTGGCCTTTAAGATTACATATAGCGTGAAGAGTAAGACAGGGTTGTGGTTAGTACCCTTGGTTATTCAATTTGTTATATGGATGGGGGGTGATGAAAGAATTTGAGGTGGGATGGCAGGGAAGAATCGGTGTTAGACATGGTGGAGAATGGATTGAGTGCGATAGAGGAGTGCTAAACCTACTTCCCTATCTTATATGGGACTCCGATCGATCTTGGTTCTGTGTGGAGCATGACATCTGAAGACAGTTTTAGACCATGAGGATTGATAGAGAGATTTGCAGGGCTGTTGTTGAAAAGAGAGGCTTGAAAGTAAACGTGGATTAGAGTAGGTTTATGGTTGTCATTGTGAGTGAGGACACTCTCCTTCAGTGTGACAGTTATGTTAGATGATGTGAGATCAGCTAGAACAAGTGTCTTAGAGTTAAAATTATTTAGGTATATGGTTAGCGGATGAAGAAAAAGGAAACGATCGATAGCAAGAGACTAGTAGTAAGGAAAGATTTAAATATATGTGGTAAGTGGCACTGCAGGAAAGTGTGGACTGGTGCAATTATAATCCGTTTGGTGAATGCTACAAGGGAACATAAGTTCTTGAGTTGTGCTTAGGGTCTTACATGAGGGCGATAGTGTTACACTGTGTTATTTGTATTGGTAGTAACTAGGTCTCTGGAAATAAAAGATAATAGATTAAAAATTCAATGTGCTTCAGTAATGGGATCAATCTCTAGGGTGTGCTAGGTGGTTGAGAAGAATTGATAAACGAGAGGAATGAACGTGATATTAAGAGAGTGGATTGTGGTGTTGAAGAAAGGGGGAAATGATGAGATTATAAAGTGAAAGTATGATTTTGAGATGGTTTGGTCCATCTGTGGAAAGGAAATTATGAATAATAGTAGGGTTTAAGGAATGTTAAGTGTAGAGTGTGTTGGGAAACCACCCGGCTGGGAGACCGAGAAGACGGAATAGTGGATTGAGCTCTGATCTGTTGACAAAAACTAACACGAAATGTCTGAAGGAGAATAATATCTGTGAGTTTGCAGATAGAGCAGAGATGATAGACAGGCTGAACCTATATTACATAGGATACTATAGAAGTAGCTATGGGCAGGTGCAGGGTTTTGTTAATAGGAACGATAGGACATGGTTATTGTGGCCCACCTGGGCACAGGGGGATGAAACCCTTACATTGGACGATTTTACCATAGTGAGGTCCGTCGCGTCCCATTTTTTGATGCTCTAGGGTGGGATTTTCTTGTCTGTGCGGAGCTCTCACTAATTAATGTACAGAGGGGGCGGTTTAAGGCTGGGCTTTCTTTTCGACGTTTGTCATGTTCTCCTACTGCTTTCTTTCCGATGCTTGTACAGCACCTTACCCCCAATCTTGGGGCAAAGAGGAAGGTGAAGAAAGAAAGAAAGAAAGATATATATATATATATATATATATATATATATATATATATATATATAAAATAAATATAATATATATATTTATATTATATTATATATATTTTTATATATTATATATATATATATTATATATATATATATATATATTAATATATATTATTATATATATATAATATATATATATATATATATATATATTATATATAATAGGGCATATATATATATATATATATATATATATATATATTAATATATATATATATATATATATATTATATATATATATATATATATATATAGGGGGGTGAAAAAAAAAAAAAACGTCTTTTTTTTTTTAAAAAAAAAAACACGTTTTTTTTTTTTAAAAAAAAACCAAGGCCAAAATTTTTTGTTTTTTTTTTTTTTTTAAAATTACTTTTTTTTCATATATATCAAGTCTTTTTAGGGTATTTAGCATTAAAATACAGTAAATACAATATGTTAAAAGAGGTATGCAATATATAAAGTAGATTTTAGTACTTAGTAAAGTTTTATTTGTGCTCTAGGGCATATAACTATTACATTTCACATGATCTGATTATATATATATATATATAATATATTATATATATATAATATATATATATATAAAATATATATTATATATATATATATATATATATATATATTAATATATATACCGTAATATATAATATATATATATATATATATATATTTATATATTTTTATATATTATTATTATTATTATATATATATATATATATATATATATATATATATATATATATACATAAAAACCCAGCTTGAAAGCCCAGCCTTACCCCTCCCCTCTGTACCATTAATTAGTAAGGACTCGTCGCAGTCAGAAAATCCACCCTATAGCTTCACGGGACTGCGGCGGACCCTCACGTCAGTGTAAGTGTTCATCCCTTGGCCCAGGTGGGCCACAACCATACCCCCTCACAAAACCCCGCCATACTCTCCTATTATGCACCTTTATTCTCGCCTCTGCCAAACTTAATTTCTGTCCTTCAGACATTCGTTTGCTGACTCAATCCACTTTTATCGATCTCCCAGGCGGTCGGTTTCCAACACACTCGCCACATACATCGCTTAAAAACCGACTATCATCATCTTTCACATGACCCAAAACCATCTTAACATATTTCATTTAATCTCTCGTTTACCCATTTTCTTCACACCACACAACTCTCTAATACGTTTCATTTCCGTTTCATTTTATTAATTCTTTTTCACACCTAGCATGCCCTCTAAGATTGTCATCTGAACACATTGTACTTTAGATCTTGTCTTATTCCGACCATAGTCTCACTACTATACAATTAACACAGGTAACAAATACCGTAATGTAAGACCCTAGCACTCTAAAGACTTAGTCCCTATACATTCACAACGATTTATTGCACCAGCCCAACCTTCCTGTCATCCACATATACCCTAAATATTGAAACTCAGACACTTGTTCAGCTGCTCACCATCTAATAACATAACTTCACGCTGAGGACTGTCCTCACTCACAACCCATAACCTTACTCTTATCTACGTTTACTTTTCAAACCCCTCCTTTTACACACCCTGCCAAATCTCTACCAATCCTCCAAAACTCTTCATATTGGCCAAACAAAACCAAAATCATCTGCATATAATATGTAGGGCACCCTCCACTCATCTCCATTCTCCATCATTCTAACACCATTTCCTGTCACGCCTACCTTCAATTCTTTCATAACCCCATCCATATACAAATTGAATTACCAAGACATAACACAACCCCGCCTCACTCCGCTATTAATTACTAAACCATCCTTTTCTCCCCAGGTATTCCTATAGACTCCCCAATATCGTCTTCCATTCATTCTGATTACATGCAGTAACCTACCACCACACTATATATCACTAACACCTTCCAAGAGCTTTCCTATTAACCCTATCAATACCCCTGTTGCAAATCCATAAACTAAATACAATTTATTCTTTTCTCCCTCATTTTCTCTATCATTTGCTTCAATGTTAAAAAGATTTGATCACACATCCTCTACTACTCCTAAACGCGCCTTGTCTTCACCAATCAGTCCTTTCAGTCACTCTCAGCGCAATCTTTCGACCAAAATACCACATATATCTTCCCCAACACTCAATTTAAACTAATTCCCCTATAATTTCTACAGTTCCCTATCTCCCTTACCCTTATATAAGGGTACTATTACTGCTCTCCTTTAATCCCTCGGAACTATATTCTGACTAACTCTCAACTACATCAACTTCATGTTTCAGTTCAATCAAAAACTTTACCTCAGTCATTTCTATTTCAATCTGAAATTTCATCAATAGCCTTCAACTTTACTATGGGATCAACTATCTCACTCTACCCATTTACCCTCCATTTCCAATTACTTCATCCCTAAAGAAGTATTCTTTTTGCACCATCGAAACCCACAACCAGTTCACTACACCTCTCATATGCCCCATATTCAGATTTTCGAAGTGTTCTTTCCACACTCCCCTCACATCCATTTCAATCAGTTACAAAAAACACCATCCCTATTCATTATCTAAGCAGATTTCCCCTTTTTCTAATTTTTAACCTTTCGCGCCTCCTTCCAGAAAAGAGCTTCCTATCCCCTTGTATGTCCCCATTCATCCTCTTCCAAACTGTTCATTTACCTCTTCTTTTCTCTTACGTATGCATTCTTTTAGCATTTCTTTTTCCTCCTTATATAATTCCAAGCATCTTTCTTTTGAAACTTCATCATTTGCCTTTTGTACATTCAACCACGACCTCTTTTTTACTCTTTAACGTTGCATCACCTCTTCATTCCCCACTCACTGTTAGCATTCTTACTTTCCTACTTTAGCAAACCCACATACTTCTTTTCCACTGCTAACAATTGCTTCCAGATTTATTTAGTTTATCTTGTTCACATCAACTGATTTACTTGCGAGCGTTCTTACATACTTATCCTTTATTACTTTGTTCACTAAAACTTCTCACTCTAAATTTTACCCTCTTCCTTCGGTATCACCTTCCTCTCCATCCAAGTCCCCCACTAACTTAATTTTTACATAAAAAACAAACATAATGATCCGATAATCCATTTCTTAACCACCTCACTGATTTAACATTCCAACATTTACTTCAACATCTCCTTCTTCACCAACACAAAATCAATCATACTTTTTCACTTCAGATACCATCTCTACCTACACCACTCTAGTAACTTATGGATACTCTTGTGTTTAAAGAAAGCATTTCAGACATCACATATCTCTCTCTTTAAAAAAATCAATCACCTTCATACCATTCTTCATTTTCTCCCGACACCCCAAACCACTGTTATACCATCCTTTTTTTGATCATATAATATATAATATATATATATATATATAATATATATTATATATAATATATATATATATATTATATATTAATATAATATATATATACACTGTATATTATCTGTATTTAATAGTCAATATTTAGGCCTAGAAGGGGTTTTGGTAATTTAAAACATCTTTAATATACATAAAAAGAGGTAATTTTAATAAAAAACAAAAAAAAACATTTTGTTTTAAAAAAAAACCGTTTTTTTTTGCAAAAAAAAAAACAAATTAAAAAAAAACCGTTTTTCACAACCCTATATATATTTATATTATAAAATGTAGTAAATATATATAAATATATATAATATTATATATATATATATATATATATATTATATAATATATATATATATATATATATATATATTATAATATATATATATATATATATATATATATATATATATATAAAAGAGATAGAGGATGTGTAGATCAACTTTTTATATTTAAACAAATGATTGAGAAAATGACGGAGAAAAATAAATTGTATTTACGTTTTCTAGACTTGCAACAGGTGTATGAAAAGATTAATAGGGAAGCTCTATGGAAGGTGTTAGTCATGTATGGTGTTGGTGGTAGGCTTCTGAATGGAATAAAAATTATGTATGACGGTAGTGAAGGATATTTAAGAATAAATGAAGTTGAAAGTGATTGGTTTAATATTAAAAGTGGAATGAAGAATGGATGTGTTATGTCTCTTTCGATATTTAATTTGTAGATGGATGGGGTTATGAAAGAATTAGAGGTGAGGGTGGCAGAGGAAGGTGTTAGACTGATGGTGAATGGAAGAGAGTGGATAGTGTCCTTTTACTGTATGCGGATGATTTGGTTTTGTGTCTTGAATCTGAAGGGAGTTTAAGAGGATTGGTAGAGGGGGTTTGGCAGGGTGTGTAAAAGGAGGGGTTTGAAAGTAAATGAAGATAAGAGTAAGGTTATGGTAGTGAGTGGAGTCAGTCCGCGTTGTGAAGTTAAGTTAGATGGTGAGCAATTGGAACAAATATCTGAGTTTAAATATTTAGGATATATGTTTGGATGAAAAGGAACAGTGATGCGAGTTTGTAGCCAAGAAATTGTGAGTGATAGAAAGGGCTGGTTGAAATTAAATCCTTGGTAGGATGAAAAGTGGACATAGTTCTTGAGCATCCGCCGCAAAGATGTGACCATTCTCCACATGAGCTCTGGTGAATGTTGCTAGCCTGTGCTAATGTGAGATTATAGTAGTGTGTAGCAACTCGTTCGTCCGCATGCTGCCTTCCACTACCAGTGCTATATAACGATCAATATCTTCGTAATTAAAAGATTCGGTACAGAATTTAAATGGGTACAATGTGTTCAGCTAATGGACAATCTTAGGGTCGTGTTGAGGCATAAGATGGAAATTGATATAAAAATGTCAAGGAAGATGAACGCATTACAGAGCTGTGTGGTGTGAAGAAAGGCGTAAATAATAGAATAAACGAAGGCACATTGAGATGGTTGGGCCATTTGGGAAGGCATGGATGATAGGCCTTGGTTGGGTATTAAGCCGTGAGTGTGAGCCAGTCTGAGCATAGATGCCTGCTGCAGGACTAAATCAATATGGTATAGGGAGAGTACACCCGTGAGGCTAAAAGTTGGTGCGAATTTCCCTAAGCCCTGTATACAAAAGCGAATGCTCGCTGTAAAGGAAGAGAATGTTAGTCTTAGGCGGAGGCCAAGAAGAAAGGTGTTTCTGCATGATATGCTGTGAGATTGTTATCAGACGTGATGGCTTGTAGAACCAGTTATTAGATAGACTAAGAGGTAGATCGTATGTGAGCGACCAGTTTTGCACAAGTTGAGCGAACTGAATACCATCGCAAATTGTACATTGAGATATGTTCACAGTGTGCGAGTTCAGCACGACTCCAGGAGTGCGCCCTCAACGTTATGTCATTCGATGACAGACACATGGCTGGTGGATTATTTCTGACTGTCTCGGCATGCAGAATAACTATAACAAGACCGGTCTATGGAGCTACTAGTGCGGGACGACCCCGTTAGTAAGGTGCGTGAGGAGACATTCTGTCTGTCTCCAAGTGCAGAAGTGCATTCTGTGCTTAAATTGCCTAGCTGACCTCTCGCAAATCAATGTGATACCTCATCTCAATCTTACAATGTAAAACCTATCAACCGTCCCCAAATACCATATTCTTATTGCACACTTAAAAACCCGTTAATACAGAATTTCAAGCTTATTATCACCTATCTTCACTCAATTACTAGCCAATCGCTCGGTTATGGTGATTTCTGAAAAGTAGTTCCCAGCCACACTATTCCTTCACATCCTAAATCATTGCTAATGCCAATAATATCTCGTGGGTGATAATTAGCCACCCATCTCACTAGTTTCAGTTCTGAGTCTATAAAAGAAAATGGACCTTCCTCTTCCTCATTAATCGTCAATTCACCATAAATATTAAACCTTGTTCGCCATACTCACCTCGCTTCTCAGATATAGCTCCTATTCCGGCTTTGAGGCAGGCGGCTGATCTCCCTAATGTAATATATAGCGAGAGAGCGTGTGAGTGAGCTTTAACATTCATCCTCTCCGCTTACGAAGTCTCGCATCCTTTATGATATGTCCTAGCGTCTTATTTTTCCTCCATTAAACTAATACCATACCCATATTCCAAGACACCTTTCGTTATTGCTACTATATCACCGATGTCTCAGCGATAGCTTAATACAACCTCGAGCTTTTATGTTACTACCTATTATACTACTCACTCGAACCTTATCAACTCTCGTATGCGCGTCCTTCCTGCTTTATTTCATCCCGTTTTGCAGGTACAAATAGTGTACTAACTTTCAGTCTCTCCACCATAGCGTGCGTCGTGGTCCCAGTACCACACATCCTATATACTTTTCTAATGCGTCTCACATATAGCAACGATCCCCATCAGAGTCTTGTGAACAGCTCTAAGCGTCACCAAATATGAGCATACTCATAACTTATTTCTCTCATTCACGATCTATTTTGCTCATGTGATAATTTATCAAAGTTCTCTCACTTCTCTACACTCTCACTGAATCTTTAATGAATTGCAAAAATAGACTCCGGATATTATGCATATGTATATCTTATCTGCGCTTTTTCATTAGCTCTAGTTCAGCCAGTCTATGAGTTCTCCAAATGCCTTACATGGCTTTCCAGCTACTTATTGCGCTCTTATTCGACCTGTCCTCAGATCTCCATCCAACGACAGTCCCCTACAGAGCTCATCATTATCCTTCACATAACGATCGCAAAATAAGTACTGTGATCGATAATCTCCACTTTCCTCCAACATACCCCTCTCACTTGCTACTGATTATATCAATCGCAACACCTAGCGATCAACCTTGCAACATTCTCTCTCTTCTCACCAACACAAAATGTCAATCATACTTTTCTACTTCAATACATATCTACCTACACAACTCTAGTATACTTATTGATAACTCTTATGTTTAATGAAAGTATTACTTTCACACATATCTCTCCCTCCTCACAGAAATCAATAACCTTACTACCATTCTAATTTTCTCCCGTCCTCCCAAGCCAACGTATGTAAGCAATTCCTTTCTTTGTTCATAATCAACTAATCAATTATTATCCAACCATCTTAGGAGCTCACCCAACGAATTCAACTCTGTGATAAGCATCCTAACTTCTCGATTCCCATTCTCACAACAAATATCATTCAGATTATCCCCAGAAAATACGCTACTATCTTTCTACCTCACACATACACCACATTCTGAATAGGGATCACTATGTTTTCACAACCCACAAGAATAACACTGATCTTTCCCAATAATACTTAAATTTTACCTCTTAGATTCTGACAGACGTACTTCAAAATGACTACAAACAAAATTCCACCATAGCTCTCTATGCTCATGCTGATATTTGCTGCAACAGAGTCAACATCTCATCAGGAATTCTCAAACTTCTATCTTCTTCCCCCCTTTCATCATTACTTTCCATCACCAATCTAACACACTACATCTTCACTGTTTCCTTTTATCTTAATGTCTCAGTCACAAGCGTGAGCATAAAATCCTTACTCACGATAAATATACCTACTCTCCTCAATATTAATGTGCACCCAGTCAATCCTTTCTCCTCATTCAATTTACTATAGCTCACCTGCGTAGCGCAGAGTCTCGCGCTCTCGTGTACCTGCACTTCATGGTTATCAGATTCTGAATCCGCATTTTCCAGCCAGGCCACACGTTCAAGTCAAAGCTAAGGTCGGTCTTGTACACGGCGAATCATGTTCCTTTTTCCGAACAGGCAATGCCTGATAGCATCTTCTTGGTCCGATCGGTATACTAAGTAGGTAGTTGGGTAAAGCCAACCCATTACCACTGGTTACCTGTTAATCGCGTCGCCCATCACAATCGACATGCAAAAATATGCCTCGTGATGACGGCTCAATTATCTGCAACTCCGCACATAACACGCTAGGCGATATAAAGCTGCAGTACAATGTCCTTGACTAAGGTGTTAGTCTGAACGAGGAATTGTGGATTTATGGAAACGCAAAGAGATATAATACGATAATACCGTATTGGGAACTGGGAAGATAGATTCTAATGACCCGGGAAACCCTTACACACATTAAATCCCAATGGCATATAGTACTCCATTGTACATACTTGAATAACGTCCGTAGCTCTCCTATACCTCGCCGTTTTTACTGCTCATATACATATGATGGAATATACCTATATTATATTATATTGATATAACAATACGCAAGCCATTTACAACTACTATCTCTTATATATGATTATTATAGCTATCGTATATATAATATAAATCTTATCATGTACATATGGAATTACATGATCGTATAGTATCGTACATCGATATATTACACCTGCTGTATCCATTCCACGTGACTCGTTATAATTATATATGCTACTTCTCTTATAGACTGTGAACTTTAATAGTCATTATAGTATCTGATACTAATGTATGCCTCGTATGGTATATTTTATATGATAGTAGAGACTGCGGTATGATGTCTGGTCGGAGTCTTGTAGAAAGAACATTACATTTGTGGTTGGATGAATCTGTCGAAGATGAGTGAGTAAGGATTGGTAGACGACAGAGTTTTGAGCAGGCATCAGCTCGGTGTGTGAGTAAAAGGAGAGTCCTGGGTTATGAATATGTAAAACACGTGGATAAGAGTAAGTTTTGTATAGTGTAAGTGAGGACGTCTCTCAGCCGACACATTATCGTGTGAAATATATGTTAGAATTCAAGTGGTCTCCAAAGTGGGCCTTGGTCACGCTCAGGTTAATCTACCCCGGGACTAGTAAGATGTCAACCCAAAGTGGATATCTGTTGATGCGGCAGACGCACTTCAGAGACCCACGAGACGACAGCTAGGCGCTCACGCAATCACTTGGAGTGTACACTAGATGAATTGATTATGTGATCTGTTTAGTCTCAACTAAGAACTCCAGCGCTGTGGACGGTTCTTCTCTAACACTATGTTATCTGCACTTAGTGTAGCTTTATATAGATTTATTCTAAATAGACTTAATTCATGTCTTCGTACTCTTACTTATATTGACGATTCAATTGTTTCTTCATATTAATCTATATGTATTATAATAACTATATGAATAATACTTCGAGCCAGCTACTAAGTAACCATCATCGAGGCTTATTCGTACGTCCTATTTAATCAGCTAATAGTGAATAGCCTAAATATATGTTCGACCGAATATATATTTAGTGCCTTACATTCTGGTGCGTTACCAATCCTTACTGACTATAAATAATTTACTCCAACGGTAAAACGTCATTCATCAGGTGTCAGGGTGTCTTATCGAGCTCGGATCGATATCATTTAATGCGACAAGTTTGTGACAGCACGACCGCTGTCTCACACAGATTTACGAGTATGTTGTGAGCATGCGCTGAACCAATGTGTTGAGTGTCCTACTCCGAATATTTCGACTATAGATGTGTATTGTTGCGATGAAAAGACGATCGTGCATTCATGGTACCATGTCCAGAAGCTGATTAATCATCGTGACAACAGTGTAGTAGAGAACAAGTTCGATAGTGTTACTGCATGTGCCCATGGCGCAGGATAAGGTGGACTTGGATTCCTCATCATGCACCCTGAATATAACATCGTTGTAGTGGATGTTAATAAAAATAATGTCTAAGTGCTGTGAGTGCGCTTAGGGAGGTCTTACATGCGATGGTGATATGATGTGTCTTAGTATCCTGTATGTCAACTGTTATCAGTAGTGTCTTGAGAAGGAATCTATGGTCTTGCGAATTAATGAGGTATACCTTAGATCTAAAGTTCAACATGTTTCAGATTTGGACAATGTTAGGGCAGTTAGTTTATTAGGTGTTTGAAAAGATTGATTAATGATGTGATGTATTTAACTATGAACCATAATCCGATATACTAGAGTTTCTTATCGGACTTGTGAAGAAGGTGAAGGTAAATAAGAGCATTCATGAAAATCACGAAAGTATACGTTGAGGATGTTGTAAGTGTATCATACTCGGAAAGTTACATGAAAGATGACAGGGTAGTCGGCTGTAGGTTTATAAAGCGTAATAGTTATCTATTCGATGTTTCACGTATACGTATGGCACAGTGTGATTGAGATCGATCGATCCGGGACTGGTGAGGACCGGAAGATAGAGATCAGTGGATTTAGCAATTAGTCTATGTGATATCGATGATGTCATGACAGAGGAAAGGTTCGTGTTGTGATGGCTGTTGGCAGAGTCTCTGAGATTATATAAAGTGGCCGATCAATCATTAAATGAGGACAGTGACGACGGTAATGGTAGGTCGGTGCTATTGTGATGGAGAGCGTTGGCTTAGGGTGGTGTGGCCCACCTGGGCCAGGGAGAACCTACACTTGACGATATGCCATAGTGAAGGTTTTCGACTCCAGGGTCCCATGACAGCTCTAGCGGATGGGATTTTCTGACTTGCGACGTAGTTCTCGACTAATAGGTAAGAGGGGCGGTATAGGCTGGTCTTTCTTTTCGGACTTGTGTCATATTATCTTTCTGACTACTTTTCTTTCCGATATGCAGTTGTGCATCGCATGCCCTTTACCCAGTCTTGGGGAAGAAGAAGTCGATAGATGACTAATAATATTCTATTATATATATTATATAGCTATATATATATATATATATATATATATATAATATAATATATATATACTATATATTATATTCATATATATTCATATATATATACTATATAGTATTGATATATAGTATAATATATATATATATATTATGATTAAACTAAATATATATAATATATATATATATATTGTATATATATATATATATATATATAACTAAGTAATATAAATATATAATATATATATTAACTATATATATGGCTGATAACGGAACCTCTCACAAGCAAAGTCCTACTAAAGAATAGGGGTATAAAATGCAAACTAAAAACTTGCACAGATTCACACCTAATGAAGTTAAGTGTGGGACTGAGCAGGAAATACAGTGGAGGAAGGAAATTGCACAGGATAATGGTATCAGGTAAAGAAGGACTACAATGAACAAGCTTGGAGTTTCTGGTCTCCATTCAAACCATGTGAAAATATTGCACCCCTAGTGCTGTTGCAGATAAAGTGCAATACTGGTTCTTATCTCCCTCAAGCACCTAACGTAGTAGGTCCTATAGAATACAGATAGAGCACCTATATTGTGGTGCAAAGATAATAGGTCAAAGAAGTTTTAAACTGTTTTCAGGTCTTTCCGGGCCTTGAATGATTTACCTTATCCAAAAGACAATAAATAACACTGGAATCCTCAGATATGGATGCAATACTCCAGACAAAAGCAGGAGACCATTGTATAGCTTGAATAACTATGAGCATAAAAAAATCTCATATAAACTAAACAGAATTCCAAGCTTCTTTGAAGTGGCATTAGCAGCCATTGTAGAATGAGATTTTCAAGACACTGTTCAAAATGAGACCAAGAATGTTTATATTATTCACAAAGATGAAGATGGATAATTTAATAACCAAAAAATTCCATTTCATCCAAGAAGTTGCAAAGCAAATGAAAACGTATATTAATTAGAACTTTGGAATAGTAAAAACAGAATGAGTCTTCAGAAAAATTTTCCACCACACACATTACCTCAAACTCTCCACTATGTATACTAAAGCGTATGTGAATTTCACTGAACAAGAATCCCAAACTCCTATCCCAAATCACTTTAGATAACGACATGACAACTTCCAAATATATCCACACCATCATCAGTATTACATTTATAACACTCAGGATGACAAAATACTATCATAACAAATTTATTTTCTTACGGCCAATCTTAGTTTACAAATAACAAGTAAGATCTACAACGAACTAAGGACCAAAACTTTTGAATCCCTTATTTTCTAAATTAACATACACTGAAATTTGTCTGTGCAAAACTTCTTTTCAAAAGTCTCACATACACTAAGTGAATAAATGTTACCCAATTCTTTCACAAAATCCATACACAATCTAATGCTTTCTCAGTTACATTTTTGAAACATTTCTAATCCCAAACCAAAGCTTCCACCGACATTCTTAGCTTTGTAAAACAACATATTACAATTCCCTCACTCTCAAACCTTAAATATAAAGCACACAATTCAAATACAAACTTATTTAATAAACAGGCCAACGAATAGCATAACAAATATAAATCCAGGCTAGACATAGCCTTATGTCATTAAAAATAAAGTGAAAACCAAAAATCAGTAGGTGAGGAAAGATCTCAAGTTAACCCGGTCTGACTTTCATACCATGAAGACATTTTCCAGGCAGCGGATCTACAGAAACTGGTTCAATTTCAACAATACTACACCACCTGAATACAATTATGCAATAGATGCCACAAAGCGGACGACACAGTGGAGCACACCTTTATAATGTTTCATAATATCTCATATCATACAGGACATGTCTAAAATAACTTCAGCCCAGGGAGGGAAGATGTTTGCCATATCTCAATGTTGTAGATGTGATTAGGCAACATCTCTTTAAAAAACTGACTAATGAAAAGGAATTGTCTCAATAATAAAATAATTTATGTAGCTACATTAAAGCTTTCTAAATATTTTGCCTTTACAAGCTCAATGAAATTAAAAAAACCTTTTCAATGAGAAGAATAAAATAAAAATAAAACCACAAGTATATTTATAGATGTTACTCACTATATGCCTGTAGGCGGAAGGTGAAATTCTTTTTAAAAGCTTGAATAAAATTTCTCCATCAATTTGAATTGCTTCCTGAAATATATATATATATATATATAATATATATATATATATATATATATAGTATATTTTATATATAATATATATTATATATATATATATATATATATATATAATATATAATATAATATTATTATATATATATATATATATATATATATATATATTATATATATATATATATATCAAAAGTATGTATTGACGATTATGTTGAAGCGCGTGTGTAAGAATAAATGGTGTCAATGGTGATTGGTTTAGGATTAATAGCGGAGTGAGGCAGGGTTGTGTTATGTCTCCTTGGTTATTCAATTTGTATATGGATGGGGTTATGAAAGAATTCGAGGTGGGGATGACAGGAAATGGTGTTAGAATGATGGAGAATGGAGATGAGTGGAGGGTGCCCTACCTATTATATGCGGATGATTTGGTTCTGTGTGGCGAATCTGAAGAGGTTTGAAGGATTGGTAGAGAGATTTGGCAGGGTGGTAAAAGGAGGGGTTTGAAAGTAAACGTAGATAAGATAAGGTTATGGTTGTGAGTGAGGACAGTCCTCAGTGTGAAGTTATGTTAGATGGTGAGCAGCTGGAGCAAGTGTCTGAGTTTAAATATTTAGGGTATGTGTTGAATGAGAAGGGAACGGATGATGCAGAGTGTAGTAGGAAAGTTGTGAATGGCAGGAAGGTTGCTGGTGCAATTAAATCGTTGGTGAATGTAAAGGGACTAAGTCTTGAGTGCGCTAGGTCTTACATGAGGGTTATGTTGTTACCGTGTTATTGTATGGTAGTGATACTATATGGTCTGGAATAAGAAGTATAGATCTAAAGTTTCAATGTGTTCGATGGACAATCTTAGGGGCATGCTAGGTGTGAGAAAGAATTAATAAAATGAGGAATTGAACGTATAGAAGAGATGTTTTGGGTGGAGAGAAGGGGTAAAAATTGAGGAGAATAAATGAAAGTTTATGTTGGAAAAGAAAAGTGGGTTTTTGGTTTCATTTCTTCTGTGAGGAGAAAAGATGATAAATGATAGTCGGTTGGATTAAGCGCGATGCATTATAGTGGAGAGTGTGTGGAAAACCGACCGGCTGGGAACCGAAGAAAAGTGGATTAGTCGGTGAACCAATGTCTGAAGGAGAGAGTAATGTGAGTTTGGTAGAGGCGAGAAGAAAGGTGGGTATAACAGGATCGTGAATGGCGGGATGGGATTGTGAGGGACCGGTATGGCTTGTGGCCCACCATGGGCCAAGGGTGAACCACTTACACTGCGATCTTACCAGTAGTGAGGTCCATCCGCGTCCCATGAAGCTTTTAGGGTGGATTTTTCTTGACTGCGATTGAGTTCTCGCTAATAATGGTACTGAGGCGGCGGTAAGACTGGAGCTTTCTTTTCAACTTTTGTCATACTCTTCTACTGCTTTTCTGTTTCCGAATGCTCGTCACGCACTTACTCCCATTTCTTTGGGAAAATAAAGCCGCAAGATAAAGAAAGAAGATATATAATAATATTAATATATATATATATATATATATTTATAAATATATATATTAACTATATATACATAAGTATATAATTATATATATATATATATATATATATATATATATATATATATAATAAGTATATATTAATGTATATATATAATATATAATATATATATGTATTATTATATAAATTATAATTATATATATTATATATCATCATCTTCCTTTCTTCCCCAAAAAAATTGGGGATCAAGGTGCGTGACATATATTCGGAAAAGAGAAGTTAGTTAGAGATTATGGAAACACAAGTCGAAAAGAAAGCCCAGCCTTACCGCCCCCTCTATACCTATTAGTGAGAACTTGTCGCAGTTTCAAGAAATCCACCCTAGAGCTTCAACGGGAACACGACGGACCCTCACTATGGTATATTCGTCAAGTGTAGGGTTCATCCCCTGGCCCAGGTGGGCACAACCATGACCCCCTCACAAAAACTCCGCCATTTACTCCTATTATGCATCTTTATTCTCGCCTCTGCCAAACTCACATTTCTCTCCAGACATTCCTTTACTGACTCAATCCACTTTTTATTCGGTCTCCCAGTCGGTCGATTCCCAAACACACTCGCCACTATACATTCCGCTTAATCAACCGACTGTCATTCATCCTTTCCACATGGACCAAACCATTCTCAACATGCTTTTTATTATTCTCTCATTTATACTCTCTTCTTCACACCACATAACTCTCTAATACGTTCATTCCCTCATTTTATCAATTCACCTAACAGTCTAACACGCCCCTAAGATTGTCCATTCTGAATACACTGAACTTTAGATCTTATACCTCTTATTCCAGACAATAGTCTCACTACTTTACATTAAACACAGGTAACAACATACCCTCATGTAAGACCCTAGCGCCCTCAAGACTTAGTCTCCTTTACATCACCAACGATTTAATTGCCACCAGCCACCTTCCTACCATTCAACAACTTTCCTACTACACTCTGGCATCATCCGTTCCCTTTTCATCCAACATATTTATATCTTAAATATTTAAACTCAGACACTTGTTCCCAGCTGCTCACCATATAACATAACTTCACACCGAATACTGTCCTCACTCATTATCATACCTTACTCTTATCTACGTTTACTTTCAAACCCCTTCTTTTACACCCTGCCAAACTCTTCTACCAATCCTCTCAACTCTCTTCAGATTCGCCACACAAAACCAAATCATTTCGAATATATATATATATATATATATATATATATATATATATATATATATATATATATATTATAATATAATATATATATATATATATATATAAATATATTATATAATATATATATATATATATATATATATATACAGATGATGCAGAGTTGTAGTAGGAAAGTTGTGAATGGCGCAGGAAGGTGACTGGTGCAATTAAATCATTGGGGAATGTAGTCTTGAGTGTGCTTGAGTGCCTGTGGTCTCTACATGCTGAGGGTATGTTGTTACCGTTGTTAATGTATAGTAGTGGACTATGGTCTGGAATAAGGAGTATAGATCTAAAGTTCAAATGTTTTCAAAATGGACAATCTAGGGCGTGCTAGGTTGTAAAAGAATGATAAAATGAGAATGAACGTATTAGAGAGTTATGTGGTGTGAAGAAAGGGTAAATGAGAATAAATAAATGAAAGTACGTTGAGATTGGTTGGTCATATGGAAAGGCCATGAATGGACAGTCGGTGTTAATGCGGAATGTATAGTTGGGTGAGTGTGATTGGAATCGACCAGCTGGAGAGAGCGAAGAAAAAGTGGATTGAGGTTCAGTAAAAGAATGTGCTGAAGTGAGAGAAATCTGAGTTTGCAAGTAGCGAGAATAAGGTTGCATAATAGGAGTGAAATGCGGGGTTTTGTGGGGGGTATGTTGTGGCCCACCTGGGCCAAGGGTTTTAAACCCTACACTTGACGATATGCCATTGTGAGGGTTAAGCTCTAGGGTGGATTTTTCGACTGCGACGAAGTCCTCCTAAATATGGGTCTCGAATTTAGATTGTAGGGGGGCTGGTAAGGCTGGGCTTTCTTTTTTCGACTTGATGTCATATTCTTCTACTACTTTTTTTTCCGATGCCATGTTCCGCACCTTACCCCCAGTCTTGCGGGGAAGGAAAAAAGGTAAGATGATTTTAATAATTTATATATATATATATATATAATATATATATATTATATATATATATATATATATATATTATATTATTATATATATATATATATATATTATATATATATATATATATATATAATATATATAATATATATACGGATATGATATATATAATATATAAATATATATAATATATATATAATATATATTATAAATATATATATTAATAATATATAATAATATATATATATATATATAATATAATATATATTATATCTATATATAATATATATTATATATATATATATAGTATATATATATATATATATATTTTATTTTTTTATTTTTTTTTATTTTTTTTTTTTACAGTTATCACAACCGCTCACGGAGCAAAGCCCCTATTCAAGGAGGGGGTGTTACACTCAAAAAAATTTCAACTAACGCAAATTACGCAGATGAGCACAGACGCGGCTTTAAAGTGAGGGAGATTTTATTCAGGAATTGAGTAGGAAACACAGAAGATGTAAGAGAATTCCACCAGAAGCAGATGTGGCAGAAAGAAGAGGCGCCGCAGCGAACCTAGTTCGTGGGAGTTGCTAACATCAACACAAAACTCATGTGCCGACACAGCCACCCCTTGTGCTGCGAGGGCGTCTTAAAGGAGGCGGCACGCGAGTGAAAAGCTCCTCGAGCACTGCCGCTACGGTTACTTATATCTCAAGAAGTAATGTATGTCTTTTTCCATTCCTTACAGAAGTAATGCCAAATTTTATTTAAAGTTCACATTAACATGTATTATAGTAAAATTACTGTTTAATAAGGGCATTACCTATAGATCAAATAAAGTATAAAGAAGTAAAAACAAATAAAAACATCATGATTTAAGACCACATAAAGAAACAATAATAGAAAGAATAAGAAAGAAAATTGTACAATAAAAGGACTAATAAAAAAGTATATATCTACAACTATAAGTATATATCAACTAAAAGTATACATCTACAACTATAAGGGCATATTGAAGTCACCTACAAATCCTACAACAAGGATATACTTCAAGTTAAAACTGTGAGTATTGCCAAGGGAATAAATTTAAAAATATATATATATATATATATATATATATATATATATATATATATATATATATATATATATATATATATATAAATATCATATATATATATATATAAATATATATATATATACGGTATATATATATTTACCGTAAATATATTATTAGTATATATATATTAGTTATATATATATATATATATTATATATGTATATATATATATTATATATATATATATATATATATATACCTGGGTATATATATATATTATATATATTATAAGGTTATTATATATATAAAGATATATATATATATATATATATATATATATATATATATATATATATATATATATATATATATATATATATATATATATATATATATATATATATATATATATAAAGAATAAATATTTTTACTGTCTAAAATAAGAAATAAAAATTCCATAATCATTTTCATCTTTTTCCCATTTCTCTTTTTGAAACAAGTTTCACCTAAAATTTCATTAAAAAAAAAAGTTTTTTCTTCAAATTTGGTACAAACTTTAACCATATACGCATCAACAGAATAACCTTTATTTTGAATGTTTTTATATAGTGCAAGGTGGTGTCAGCCATGCCTGATTGTTTTTCTTCATTTATTAAAACAATTTTTTTATTTAATTTTTTCAAAAAATAAAATAATTGTTTTCTAACTTTTTTTTGAAATAAATAAATTCATGAGATCTAAACTCATTTGATTACCAAACAACTTGAGTATTTTGGTGTAAAAAGCGTGGAAATATCCCCCTCCCCCCCAAAAAATTAAATAATTTAAGATTTTAAAATATATAATTGTTGTTCATAAAAAATGTTTTTACAGATTGATAAATATCAGATGCTTCACCGAAACTGTCTCCCCTTAACTGGAGCAAGTATACAACTTAAATATTTAGGCTTTATGTTGAAAAAAAGGAACGGATGGTGCAGAGTATAAGAGGAATTTGTGTGTGGGTGGGGAGCTGGCTGGGGTAATTAAAACTTTGGTGAATGCAGCTAGAGTTTTGAATGAGGTATATTGTTACTAGTGTTAATGTATAGTAGTGAAACTATGGTATGCAATAAGAGGTATAGATCTAAGTTATGTTCAAATGGGATAATCTTAAGAGGCGTGTTAGGTGTGAGAAGAATTGGATAAAATGAGGAATGAGCATGTGTTAGGGGAGCTGTGTAGTGAAGAAATTGTGAATGAGAGAATGAGTGTATATTTAGATGGTTTGGGTCATATGGAAAGGATGGATGATAATTGCTTGATTAAAGCAGGTATTGAGGTGAGTGTTGGATATCAACCAGATGGGAATATGAAAGAAAAGTGGATTGAGTCTAGTTAGAGTAATGTCTGAAAGAAATAACAGAATTTAGTACAAGAAAGAGGATTAGGTGTATAATAGAAGTGAGATGTTGTGTAACTGTAGTGTTTAATACCCCCTTTCTGTAGGTGGTTGGGCTTGGTGAAAATGGAGGCAGGGTGATTACAGACAGTATTGGTGTATGAGTGCAGAGAATTGATCTGGCCCTGGAAGAGTATGTGGCCAGGTGCACTTGACAGGGTACTCATCACCATTATTTACTAACTTGGGTTATTATTCTAACTATTCTAAATAGACAATATTACAAGTAGTTATTATCTATCGCAATTTTGGAGAGGGAAGCAGTTATTATATTTTTCTATTGTAGCTATATTATAAATTGAAAGTGGTATTCCTTCCAATCAGATATTATTGGTGATAATTGAATATGATATTCTTCCAATTAATATTATTGACTTATTCATCTGGAGCTACTGAATAAGGTAAAGTGGAAGGAGAATAATAAAAATGGAGGAGCAAGATCATGATATTTATTAATATTGAAAGTTTATGTGCTATTGTTTCAGCTCCCATTTTTTGATTCAATTCTATAATTTGTGGATTGTCAATATCCTAATGTGTGATGCTGTTCTTGATTCATTTTTATTTGTGGATTGAACAGACACATATGATCACATTCTTTTAAATTCGATTTATTTTTACTCACTTCAGCCTGGCTCAGTAATTCAGAGACCCACTAAAGCCCAGGTTCACTTGTCATTCAGGTGCCAGTTCAACACCACTAATAGTTTAACATCTAGTCACATACATGAAGTTTAAAATGGCTGAAAGTGTGATGCTAAGACTTTAAGAAATTAGGTGGGAGTGGTGAAGAAAATAAGAGGTGAGGGAATCATCAAAAAATTATCCAACTTCTAACTTGGAGCCTATAATATTAGCCAACTTCCAACTCATTTCAAAATATTTTCCAGTTATAATAAAAAGAAGAATTTAAAAGTTGCATATTTATTAATAAAATGATAATAATAATAATAATAATAATAATAATAATAATAATAATAATAATAATAATAATAATAATAATAATAATAATAATAATAATAATAATAATATTTAGATTTAAATAACCATATTTTTAATTTTAATTAGGACATTAGGAATATAGAGACAGTAAAAAGCCACATGGGCCTATCGAGACTGTCCCCAGTCAACCCACCACCAACATGCTCATGCAAATCCAAAAAGCACCCTTAGGGCTTCGTCAATTTGTTGTAACTACAAACCCCTTCAATTTGGCTTAGTCAAAACTATGATACCCAAACCATCCACACATGCATTAATAACTGTTAAGGTCACACATGCCATCTAACAACAACTGCTATAACTAAAAACCCGCCACTTGGCTACGGCTAAATATATTATATGATACCCTAACCCATCCATAAACTAATCTAACCCTTTCTTTGTTGCAACCGAGTCACACTCAACAACCTCCTCTGGCAGACTATTCCAAAATTTAACAACCCTATTACTGAATGCATGCTTTCTTATATCAAGATGGCATGCTTTCTTCTTAATTTTCTTATTATGCCCCTGGTCACCTGTCCATGTTCTACTATGAAAAATTTATTGGTCTCTATGTTATCAATAGATGTAAATATTTTGTAGACTTGTATCATGGTCCCCTCTGAGAAATCGCCTTCTACAGAAAACATTCCTAACTCCTTCAGCCTCTCCTCATAGCTCTTACCCTCAAACCCAGAAATCATCCTGTTGCTCTACGTTGCACTCTCTCTAGCATATCTAAGTCTTTCTTAAAATAACCAAACCTGTGCACAATACTCTATTACTGGTCCTAACATAGCTATTATACAGTTTACTTATTACTTCCTTGCTCTTGTAAACAACATTGCGATTTATTATGCCCAGCATCTCATTAGCTTTATTTCTAGCTTCCAAACACTGATTAGCTACTTTCAAATTACTGCTTATAATCACACTTAAATTTTTTCTTGGTCCACAGACTCAAGCCAATCCCCATTCATATCGTAGTTAAAACTTTTATTTGAGTAACTTAGGTGAAGAACCTTACACTTTTTACTATTAAAATTCATTTGCCACTTATCTGCCCACCCAAGAAGTTTATCAAGATCATTTTGAATCTTTTATGATCCTTCCACTATTCCTTCTAACTGAGGTGGCCACTTTAGTATCATCTGCAAACTTAGAAACCTTGCATTTAAGTCCCTGGTCTAAATCATTTATATATATGAGGAACAATAGTGGCCCCAGCACTGAACCCTGTGGGACACCACTCTTCACTATTTCCCATGATGATTTATTCCCATTTAGTTGTACACACTGTTTTCTATTCCGCAACCACTCTTTAATCCAACCATGTACCACTCCACCTATACCACATTGCAATAACTTTTTCATCAGCCTTATGGGGGAACCTTTATCAAAAGCTTTCTAAAGTCTAAAAATAAAAACATCAACTGGATCTCCTCGGTCAATGCAGTCAGTAATGTATTCCATAAATTCTAAAAGGTTTGTCTGACATGACCTACCCTTTCTGAAACCGTGCTTGGAGTCATACAATACCTTGTTATCTTCTAAATATTTCTCTATATGACCTTTCAGTAACTTTTCCAGAACCTTTACAACCAGAGATGTTAAGCTAACTGGCCCATAATTTCTCAAATCTTCTTTTCCTACCTTTCTTATAAATAGGCACAACATATGCTGTTTTCCAGTCATCTGGTACCTCAACAAATGTTATAGATCGCTTAAAAATCAAATACAGTTATAAAAGAATTAGAGGTGGGGCGGCAGCAGAATTCTACCATATATACCATCAGGGCCTGCAGCTTCTACTTGGATCAATATGATCTAGCAAACGTTTAATATCTTTTACCTCAAATTCAAATTGTGTAAGTCTATTTGTTACATGGCAAGAACTATTAGTCTCTGAACTATTATCTAATCTTTCCTCAGTAAACACTGAAGCAAAATAAGCATTGGAAATGTTGACCAACTCCTTATCTGAACTCACTAAATTTTCATCAATTTTAATTGGACCAATTGTCCTATTCTTACTTTTAAATTTATAAAAGCTAAAAACCTCTTTGGGTCCTTATTACTATTCCTTGCTAAATTTGCCTCTCTCTTTGCCTTTCCTATTGACTGGTTAAGTTCATTTCTATTTTTCCTATAACTTTCTAAATCATCTTCCTATTACTACCCTTGAATATTTTAAAACATCTGCGCTTTTCATTAATTTTCTCTATCTCTCTATTCCACCAAACAGGTTTTCTTCGCCACCCTAATGGTTTATCTTTAAACATACTGACTGAATATTCATTAAAATTTGTTTAAAAATGTCTGGGCCATGATAAAACAGTTTGGTCTTTAAACTCTTTTATCCCAGTCAGTTATACTAAGCATGTCTCTAAATTTAAAATCGTCATTTCGAAACATGATCTTTTTCCTTATTAACTTGCAATTTGGCCCAGATATCACATTCATATTAAATCTAATTATATTATGGTCACTAAGTCCTAAATTCCTCCTCAACTCTAACTTCATCCACCATACTTTCATATCATTAGTTAATATTAAGTCTAATAGCGCATCGTTGGGTTCTTTGACCATCTGGGTCAAAAAGTTATCTAGTATACAATTCTTATGAATGCAGAACTAATACGGTCCATAGTTAGACAAGGAACCTAATGAATGCCAGAAAATTAAATCACCCATTATGACTATACCTTTTCATTACTGTGGCATGTTGTTTCAATTTCTTTCACAATTTCAGCATCTAATTTTGGACTCGGGCCAGGAGGTCTATAAAATGCCCCTATTCTATATGATTTATTGTATAGCATAAGGATATCAACCCACACCAGATTCAATATCATGATTAATTTTAAAGTCAGTCATTAGTATAGTAGATTGAATATTGCTTTTACCATAAAGCGCCACACCACCTCCCTCCCCTCTTTCCTCTACGCTGGTATAAATAAAGTGAATATCCGCCTTCCATTTCATATTCCTGAAAGGAGTCTCCATATAATTCTTCTTCATTAAACCATGCCTCAAGTTATGCAAATAATGTCTAGATTCTCATTTATGCATAACTAATCAGCCTATCTTTTTTTATTTCTAAGGCTATGAGCATTTGTGTAAAAACATTTTATTCTCGATATGCTGTTATTTTTATTGCTATCATCATATTATTTAAACCTGTAACAACATTAGTTTTATTTATCTCCCACTATTACAGTTACCATTGTTATTATTTATATCCAGATTTAGCCCATCACTCCCCCAACTTTATCTAGTTTTTTGCTAAACAAGTCTAAACTGGTACTGAAAGCTCAACAATCTTTATGACTCAAGTGAACTCCATCTGCTGCAAAAAGATCTTTATCCAGAAATTCTTTCCACAAATCCAAAAACCTAATATTTTCTGAAAACATAATTTCCTAACCCTTTCATTTACACCTAAAGCCCTACTCCCCCCATTCCTGACCTGCACCTAACCTATGTAAAATCCAAGAATTTTTTTATTTTCTTTCACTTTATTTCATTTTTTAAATCTATCTCCATTAATATGATATTAATTCTTCCGACCTTCTATGCCCTATATCATTTGTACCCACATGCACAATCACCTCTGAATCAACATTTGTAGAATCAATCTCTATCTATCCCATCCACGATATCACTCACTCTGGCACCTGGACAACATACTCTCAATCATTTCTTTTTATTCTTAGTTTGAAAGTCCTATCTAGGTATCGTATCATAGAGCTCCAATTAGCAATTTATCAGTCTTCCTTCAGAAAACTCAACATTACCATTGGCACTCTCTGATCCCTCCCATCTGAAAGACAGTTGAACCTGTTACTGCAGGTCAAAGGCTGACTGACTTTCTCGTAGATCCTCATATCTTAAAATCATTATTTCTAGTTTCTACAACTCTATATTCATCTGTAGACCTATTATACCCTACCTTATCCTTTTTTCCCTCTCATCCTCCTGCCTAGGTGAATCACTCTTCCTGTCTACCCCTATCCCGCTCCCTCCTCCCCTCGACATCCCTACTAACTTTTTCCTAACACTTCCTCCTTTCTCAACTCAAATACTTCTTTCAATAATCCATTCACATTTTCACTCAGTCATCTTCACTGCCTGCCTAACTGAACACTATCACTAGGTGAATTACTAATCACAAGCAGGGCATCTATTCACATATTCACCTCTTACAGTCCCACAGATATCACACAACAGAGCATACATACTTTTAAATTATTATTAGCTTACTAACCTGTACCTATTATTTTACCAACTAAGCAGTTTAAATATCACTAAAGCCTAAAAGAAATAAACTAATCTCTTTTAAAATAGGTTAAAAATTTAAACAATTTATTTAGCTTAGCCTAGGCCAGGAATATATAAAAGTTATAAGGTAGGCTTAACTGTAGTCTGTGACTGGAAAACCTAATTTAATTTAAATTATCACTAAATTAAAGTAACAATTAATAAAGACTGTATTTAAATACAGAAAGTCTATTTAAGAATCCAAACAAACCCAGACACAGAAAACAGTAAATCTCTTACCTATGTTAGCCTAGGGTTAGGCTATCAAATTTAAATTATCACAAAAATTAATATCACAAACGTTAATGACTGTAATAATATACACAGCACTAGTGTATTTAGAAACAGAACACTAATTTGTTTAAACACATTCAAATACACAAATTATATTAATAAAATTGAGAGCAAAAATTAAATCATTGGTCACTCACTGGTTTAGCCAAAGCATCTTCAGGCTTTAACTGCAGTACAATTACAGAATACTTAAGTATTCAACCACTTGATCGTCAAATAATATTAAAAATAAAAATAAAATAAAAATAAAAGAAAAAATAATAATAATAATAATAATAATAATAATAATAATAATAATAATAATAATAATAATAATAATAATAATAAACTGCAGCTATAAATACATCACAAACTATACCGTATGTAATATTACAGATTTTTAAAATAGGCTATCTAATATAATATAAAAATTAAAAAGTAGACTACTGTAACTCAGGTGGTAAAAAATCACAAAATACAGCACTTACTCGTTTAAAATTTGGGAGCTTTAAAATATCATCTAAATTTGCCCATCCATTGTTATTCAATTTAATTCCAGCCTCATCTGCTCCATGTCTGAGAAGCCAACTCAATTTTTTACTAAGCTTCGTGTTTGAAGTCTGAAATGAATAGGAATATATATATATATATATATATATATAGTGCTGTTACCTAAAAAGGGCCCACAATTTTAAGTTTGGCAATAACTACTAAACTATTTAATATATATGAGTTTTAAAATAAGTTCTTAGATTGCCATGTCCTATGTATGTTACCACATAAAAATTTTTTGTTTTGCTTAAAAATTGTAAAAATTATTTAGACTCGAAGTGAAAAAAAAAAAAAGCCCACTTTTTGCAAAAAGGGCCCATGTGTATGACAAAAAGGGCCCACCCTTTTAACTCTTGCTAGAGTTAATTTTTTGGTATTTTTAGGTTATTATCTTGTTATTTGATGACTAAATAGGCAGAATTTTTTTTTTTTTTTTGAAATTAAAATAAAAAAAATAATAAAATAAAAAAGGTAAATTTCCTCAAATTTTTTCAAAAATCATCCCATTTGGGTCAACCCTCATAACTCTCTCTAGAGTTAATTTTTTTTGTGTTTTTAGGTTATTATTTTGTTATTTAAGGTTTTTTGTGACTAAATATGAAGAATTTTTTTTTTTTTTTTTTTTTTTTTTTTTTAAATAAAAAAAAAATAATAAAAAAAAAAGGTAAATTTCCTTAAATAAAAAAAAATCAAAGTATTAACTCTTATAACTCTATATATATACCGTATATATACAACAAGAGTTAAAATAAAGATGGGCCCTTTTTACATAACATTTATGAAAAGTGGGCCCTTTTTACATAACAAAACTATTTTTTAGCCAAAATACTAAAGTAAACAAAAAATAAACAATATACCATGTTGTTATTTATTATAACACATATACAGGCCAATTTTCATTCCAAAAAAAAGTGGGCCCTTTTTTGTCATACACATGGGCCCTTTTTGATAGTCTTTTTCGATGGTACCTGTGTGTTGATTGGCTGCACCAAATTTCTTGAAATTTGGTGTGGGATTACCTTATGCATGGGACTAACATAATTTAATTCAATAATAATATAATTTCTAGAGTTCTTAATGCAGTATTGACTGGAAAAGTACCAAAATGGTTTTTCACGATTGTCAAAAAGTAGGCAAAATTTTTGAAAAGTTTAAAAAAATTCCTAAAATTCAAAAAATCGAATTTGAACCATTATAACACCTTTAAACATGCATACTCAATGGGGTTAATAGGTCCACCAATTTTTTTCGCTCTACACATCATATATACGGAGATACAGGGTGGGCCTTTTTTGCATAACAAAATTGATGGGCCTTTTTTAGGTAACAGCACTATATATATATATATATATATATATATATATATATACAGTGGTTTTATGCATACTTATATATATATATAGTCATAGCAGCATATATACATAGTATATAAGGTTAAGAAGGTTGTTATATATATAAATCGGGTATATACATATGAATATAAGGTTAAGTTATTAGTTGTTAAGAAGTATGTAATATTAGGCATATATATATATATATATATATATATATATATATTATATATATATATATATATATATATATATATATATATATATACATTAGTGGATACACTGATACCATTAACAAAGTATCAGTGCCATCATCTCCATTTCCTTGAAGTAATCAGCATGGGCTATTTTTGTGAGTAGTAGTATCCATAGTCAGCAAAAATTTTGCTGACACCTTTACTGATATCAAATATTTTATGTCTTTTAAATTGATATATTAGCAAGGTTGCTAGCATAAGGTTAAGTTAAGGTTAAGTTGTTATATATATATATATATATAAGGTTAAGAAATATAGTATATGTCGCATATTACATATATAGAAAGTATATGTAGTTGTTGTTAAGGTTATATATATATATATATATATATATATATATATATATATACATATATATATATATAGTTAAGGTTGCTATATATATAAATAGTACTACTCATCAAAATTAAATAACTACGTGGCAATGCATATGAAGGGTAGAAAGGTTGGAAGAAAGTTTAAGATACTTTTATTGGACAATGACAATAACATGGAGGAATCCTCCTAGAACTGTAGGCTGATATATGTGAGTCATGCAAGCCGTGCTGGCCCTGCAGTAGGGTTCAGGAGGTTTGGTACCGCAACCAAATGTTGGTAAGTACAGGGACGGCCGAGGGTGGTGTTGGGTCTGCCTCATTACTGTGTATGACCCCCTCTGGCACGGATGTGCATGACACTGTCCTGGCATGCTCTCGATGAGTGAGCGAATGTCCTGGGCAATTTGTCCCACACGTGCAGTTCCTGTCGAGGTCCATGGAGAGGCTGCACCTGCCTGGATCCGATGTTTCAGGATATCCTACAAAATGTTCGACATTGCTGAGGTCCTGTATTCATATGCTTGCTACCCAACCCTTAATTTGAACTGTCTTAAGGTAGTCATTCATTAAGCCTTGTGGTCTTTGCATTGTCATGCATTAGGATGAAAGAGTCACCGATGGGGGGGCATATATGGCACGATATATGGTTCGAGGATGTTTGGTGATATATCTTATGGCTGTAAGAGTGCCCCATTGAAGATGTGCAACTCTGTAGGCCCCGATTAAAGAGATGCCTCCCACACCATAACTGAACCACCTCCAAACAGCGGCACTTGCAGCACATTGCATTGCGCGAACCTCTCTGTAGGTCATCCGTGATACTCTAGTACACCCAAAGTTCATGCATTGCAGGACACACTCAACTCGTCCAGAAGAGCACCTTTCGCCTAATCGTCAATTACATAAATGAATGTGTTTCTCCTGCAAATGCCAGTCGCAAGACTGATGTGGTGTGAGGTGAATCCATGGCAGGCCTCCGTCGGTAATTGAGGTTCTGCAAGGCGTCGGGACGCAATGTATTGTCACCACACTGGTGCCGTACTCCGCCAGCTGTATCTGCAGATGTCGCAAGCCGCAGTGGCGCTCTCAGAATGCATGCATACATAAATCTCATCTTCCACGGGGTGTCATGGCCCTGGCCTACCTTTGTCGCAGACGATCATGTGTTAGGGTTTCCTGGTACCATTGGACCACCCGTGCAATCGCTGTGTGCGCTACACCGAACCATCAACCAAGTGCCCGGTACCTTGTCCTTCGGCATGGAGGTTGATATCTGCACACACTGATCTCTTGGACAAAGCTGACGACCATCCTCCTCCATGCTTATCAGAGTCGCCCGCATCAGAATGATCCTCACCGATTATATCTCCGATTACAACCTGCCCAAATCTCACCTCTCCCAGGTCTAGTTACGTGGTTTATGTTTTTCCTAAATTTATCGCGGTGATGGCACCCAATACTGCATCGAATTCTCTGTGGGGTGGTTACATAGTTACACTGATGCTGTTGTCTGGGGTGGGGTTTCATGGGGTTAGGGCCTTCCCGTAAGTGACATTTACCCTAGTGGTGTATTATTTTTGATGAGTAATATATATATATATATATATATATATATATATATATATATATATATATATATATATATATATATATATATATATATATATATATATATATATAGTATATATATATATATATATATATATATTTGTTATTATTTCTTTGATGGGACTATTTAAGAATTTTTACTATGAAGACGATTATAATAAATTTTGACAATGACGATTAATTGAAAAATTATATTTTATACTGTATATATATATATATATATATATCATATATATATATATATATATATATAAGGTTGTTGCTAGTTATATATATATATATATATATATAGATATATATATATATATATATATATGTATATAATACAAGGCCGTAGACAGGAGGGGGAGGTCAGGGGATTCAAAAAAAAATAAAAATATTTAAGAAATCAAAAATTTTCATTCCTTAACTTAATAATAATAATAATAATAATAATAATAATAATAATAATAATAATAATAATAATTAATCAATGAAAATGAAGAGTATTTATTAATGGAAATGAGGAGACATGTTTGTGGTCCGTAATGATTTCTTAGGTCAAGTGGCTGTTCCTCATATATGTATAAATGATTTAGACCAGGGACTTAAATGTAAGGTTTCCAAGTTTGCAGATGATACCAAATTGGCTACCTCAGTAAGGAATAATGATGGATGTATAAAGATTTAAAATGATCTTGGTAAACTTCTTAGGTGGGCAGATATGTGGCAAATGAATTTTAATAGAGTGAAGGTTCTTCACTTAGGTTACTCAAATAAAAGATTTACCTACGATGTGAATGGGGATTGACTCGAGTCTTTGGGCCAAGAAAAAGATTTAGATGTCATTATAAGCAGTAATCTGAAAGTATAGCTAATCAGTGTAGGGAAACCAGGAATAAAGCTAATAAGATTCTAGATGTAATAAATCGCAATGTCATTACAAGAGTAAGGAACTTATAAGTAAGCTGTATGATAGCTATGTTAGGCCAGTATTAGAGTATTGTGCACAAATTTGGCCATCTTAATTAAAAAAAAGACATAGATATGCTGGAGCGAGTGCAAAGTAGTGCAACAAAGATGATTTCTGGGTTTAAGGGCTATGAGGAGAGGCTGAACTAGTTAGGAATGTTTTCTGTAGAAGGGCGATTTCTTAGAGAGGTCATGATACAATTCTACAAAATATTTATATATATTGATAATACAGAAATCAATAAATTCTTCAGTGTAAAACGGATGGGAGACCATGGGACACAATAAGAAAATTATGAAGAAGTCTTGTATTAAATTTTGGAATGGTTTACAGCAGCAGGTTTTTGAGTGTGCCTAACTTGGAACATTTAAGAAAGGATTGGATATGTATAGTGATGGTTTTGGTGTCATATAGTATATTTTGAGTAAGCCAAACTTGCAGGTTTTTAGTCAGTTTCAATCTGGGTTCAGGTCGGGCCAGTCAAAGTCCCAAAATATTTACCTTCTGCAGGTCTTTGAAACAAGGTGTAAGCGGAGGCGCGACTTGTATAACACTTTCATTGACTCAGTTTCGCATGATGGGCTTCTTTCTCTCTTGGGGGGTAGGCTTGGCCCCTCGCTAGTCGCTACCTAAGATCAAAGGTAAATTA
>JABUQX010027789.1:42500-47500 GCA_015478945.1 Trachelipus rathkii | reverse complement strand
ACTTGTATGATATTGCCGTTTTCTGATAAAACGAAGAAGCTCGCTTACTCCGAGTAGGCACGAAAGATGCCAAAGTTGATTTTTTTTTTTCTTTTTCACTAAAGAATATCCCACGGGTAAACAAGAACGTGGGCAGAGTCGGGGTTTCTCGGCCTAACGGGAC
Organism: Trachelipus rathkii; assembly: GCA_015478945.1. NCBI lineage: Eukaryota > Metazoa > Arthropoda > Malacostraca > Isopoda > Trachelipodidae > Trachelipus > Trachelipus rathkii. Next base: position 47,337 of record JABUQX010027789.1, on the reverse strand, counting down.
GACGGGGGGACTTCGTCCCCCCCTCAGTCCCTCCGTCGGCTCGAACCCCCTACAAAGGATATAAAAAGAAAAAAATAAATCCCAAAGCTTAAACTTAACAATACTATTTGGCAAACTTTAATGTTTCTCGGAAATAATGTACGGATTCCAAGTCATCGACACCCAAGCTTCCTCGATCTTAAAATTATAATAGTATATAAGTTGGTATTAATAAGTATTAGAATAAAATAATTTTTTTTATAGTTTCATCGGATGAATTTTCATTAAAATCAAAATGTTATTTTCTCCAATAGCTGTATAATTTTTTAGTTACGCATGATGCTTTTCTGGAGGTGGCCATATATATATAGTAGATATAATATATATATATATAATATATATATAATATTATATAAATATATATATATATATATAAGTTATATAGTGAGTATAGGGTATATATATATATATATATAATATATATTATTATAAATATATATTTTACATTTTCATACGAAATAAAATTATATTTCTTAAATATGTATTCTAAATAAATTTCCAGGTAATAATAGTGCAGAGGGGTGTCACCCCCGATTTTTATAAAAATCACAGGATAAACTATAAAAAAATAATAATGAAGAATAATGAAAACGAAATTCGGCGCTCTCTTTAGGAAAAAAAAGTTACAGTCTCTCAAAGTTGTTTAAACTCCCATAGACTTTTCATTTTTGAATCTATCCAGGTCGGGGTCTCCATTTGTAGAACCTAGAAGGCTACCAGGCGGACCATGCTTGTTGATTAGACGGTGAGTATCGATGCTGGTTAGTGCGGGGGTGTGTGTTTTTGAAAGAGTTGTTATCTAAGTGCAGTTATAATAAGTTTCGTTAGGTATACGCAGAGAAATCTATTTGTATTCTTAACATCTTACTCAAAACTGAACTAGATGACCCATAAAACGAGCACGAGGGCCCACTAATTTTATAGAAGCATATGGAAAATTTTAAACTTTTGAGAGGCTAAACTTTTTTCCTAAAGACTTAAATCATTTTCTTTTTTTTAAGCTTCATTATTTTTTTTTTTAAGTTTATCCTGTGATTTAAAAAAAAAAAATATATATATATATATTATAATATAATAATAATATATATATATAATATATATATAATATATTATAATTATAATATAATATATAATATAAAATATATTAATATATAATATATATATATTATATATAATATATATATATATAATATAATATAGTATATATATATAATATACTATATATATATATGTGGAAACTAACGGCCAAACCGGCTTCCGGAAGTTGCAACCGGAAGTTGCACATGTTGGCAAAGCAACATTTTTGCAACATCCCGGTTTTTCAAGCTTGACGTGTCAAAGGTTAGGGTTTTAAGGTCGAGTAGACCGAATTTAAGTCTGGAAGACCGCTTCAGAAGTTTTGAGGCTGAAACTCATGGCGTTTTTACCCCCAAAAAGGTTACCCCCCCAAAGGCGCGAGCGTTTTTCGGTTCTAGAAGTTTATAAATAATCGATAGATCATTTTTGATGGTTTCAATCGATTAAGATGTTTTTTTACCCCTATATCGATGTTTTAAAATCGTTTTTCTACGTGCTCTGGTTGGCTGAAAAATATAATCGAAAGAAAATATTAATAACTTTCATTCGATATATCGCTGTAGTGGAAGTGATATTGAAGGGGACTGGAATCCTGGAAATCCTGGAATCTGGAAAATTCCAGGAACCTGGAAACTGGAAAGGACTTCCTGGAAACTGGAAAAAAAAATTTAAAATAAAATTAAAAGAAAAAAAACAAGAAAAAAATATAAAATCAAAAAAAAAGGAAAAGAATGAAATAAATAGGTAAATGTTAATTAACGATTATTATTTTTTGCCGTGCATGCGTCATCACTCTGCCTCGCACCGCAACTGCTTTGCGCACCGCACTGCTTCGCACCCGCACCGCCCGCACCGCACCGCTACGTCCTATCTCGGAAAGTGATGTTAACTTCCAAAATCTTACGATGTTATATAATCTTGAAATTTGCATTAATGTAGAGAAGTAGAAATGCACGGGAGTGCATAGAGAGAAGAAGGAGAATGTGGAAGAGGAAGAAGGAGGAACGAGAAAGGAGGAAGAATTGGTGTTTGGAACCCTCCGGAGGGGGTCCCTAACTAAAATAAAAGAACAGTTTAAATGTACGGAGTGCATAAGAGAATGGAGGAATGAGGAAGGAGAAGAAGGGAGGAAGGAGGAAGGATGGAGAAAGGAGACTGAGAAGGAGACAGATTTGGTACCGGCACCGGTGGCAGGACCGGTACGGGTACTGAAGTAAACATGTTAGTTTAGCCTCAGACTGACATTTCTATTTTCCAAAATCTCGTTTTTCTTTTTATAATCTTCAACTAAAATAATATTGTTGCTATTTTTATTTTATAAGTTTCATTTTATAAGTTTTATAAGTTTCATTCTTTATGTTTTTAATTTTTGTTTTCAATTTAAATTTTTTTAATTACTTTTATTTGTTTAAAACATTTTGTTTTTACTAAAAAATTTATTCTTTTTATGTTCATATAACCTAAAAAATTTGCATTTTACATACCTTAAAGCAGTAAATCAGTAAATCAGTAAATCAGTAAATCAGTAAATCAGTAAAGCAGTAAATCAGTAAATCAGTTAATCAAACAACCCTCCTACCCTTACATGATCTATTGATCTATTGATCTATTGATCTATTGATCTATTGATCTATCGATCTATTGATTCTAGTCATATTTGTATAACATAACACAAAAACTTTTATTTATTTTTGATTTGTTTTCTTTAAACATTTTGTTTTTACTAAAAAAGATTATTTTTTCGTGTTTAAATGGCGAAAAAATTTGCGATTATTTAAATACTCTAAAGCGTAAATCAAGTAAATCAGTTAATTCAAACCACCCAGCTCTGTCATTCGCTCCTACCCTTGCCTGATCTATTGATCTATTGATCTATGATCTATGATCTATTGATTCATCATATTTTTGTTATAGCATAACATAAAAACGTTTTATTTATTTTGATTTGTTTTCTTTAAACATTTTGTTTATTGCTAGTAAAGAGCTGTTTATTCGTGTTTAAGGTATGCTAGGTTTGTTGTTGTACATTATATTCTTAGTTCAGGTGGTTGTTATGTTAGCTTATTAATGGGAAACTTTTGCTATCAGTTGATCAGTGTAATAAAAGAACTTTATTTTATGTTGATGTTTCCCTCAAAATGATACTTGAAGGAAAATTTTTTTTGGGGGGGGAAATTTGTAAATAGATCCATAGATCAATAGATCAATAGCATCAATAGATCAATAGATCAGGAAGGTAGGAGGTGTTGGGTGGGTGGTTTGATTAAACTGATTTACTGATTTACTGCTTTAGGGTATGTAAAAAAGCAAAATTTTTAAGTTATAAACATAAAGAATGAAATAATTTTAGTTAAAACAAAAATTTTTTTTTAAACAGAATAAGCAAAAATAAATAAAATTTTCTAAAAAATATATAGATTATTTTAAATAAATAAAAAATAAAAATAAAATAAAATAAATAAAAAATAAATAACTTTTAACAAAAAATAAATATAAAGAATAATAGAAAACGTAAAAGAAAATACATAACAAAACGAAATGTTTATATTAAACATTTGAAAAAGGTAAATGTCTTCCAAGCGACGTATAAAATGTTTACCAACATCTGCTTGACGTTCATTAGAAATAGCAGTCACGTGATCAGTAGTTTAGTTACGATGTGATGCAGGCTAATGTATTAAGTTAAAGTGTCTATACATTATTGTGTGTGTGTGTTGTGCTATGTGTGTGTGTGTGTGTGTGAGTTGTGTGTATGTGTGTGGTGTGTTGGTGTGTGTGTGTAGTGTGTGTGATATGTTAGGTTTGTTATGTTCATAAAACATATATAGTGATATAATAATAATAATAATAATAAATAATAATAATAATAATAATAATAATAATAATAATAATAATAATAATAATAATAAAATAATAATAATAATATATAATAATTAATAATAATAATAAACTACTGTTTAAGAAGATAAAAAACAGATGTTAAGTAAGACAAAGGAACAAAGTAATAAATCATTTTACCCCTTCTCATGTGTCAAAAGATATTGGAACAAGTAATAAATCTCGTTTACCCTTCTCATTAGTCAAAAGATATATTAAGATTAATGAGTCATTCCTCGAATTTCAATGGCTGTCCGTGATGGCATAAACAAATACAGTTCTCTGATTGGTTACCCTTGAGCGTAACAAGATTACGTAATGTTAGGTGTCTGGTAGAGAGCAAGCTACCTACCAATGTTTTAGTGGTGGACTGCAGCAAAGCTGACCGCACGCGTTTATTGGTGTTGAAGATCTATGTGGAATTAATAATAATACTGTAATAATAATAATAATAATATAATAATAATAATATAATAATAATATAATATAATAATTAATAATAATAATAATAATAATAATAATAAAATAATAATAATAATAATAATAATAATAATAATAATAATAATTATTAGTAAAGATTGAGATTGCTGTGCTGACTTCTGCTGGTAAGTTGAAACTTCTAATTTTAGTTACCTTGTTAATGAATGCTGTATGTCAGTTAGGCTAGGATGAGATATATTTTTGTTTAGTTTTCCATATTACAATGTTAATGTAAAATTAACATTAATATTTTAGAGATATGTTTGAAAAAGTGTTGTATATTTTCATTTAACTTAAACGTTTGATATATTTAACAACAACAACAACAACAACAACAACAACAACAACAACAACAACAACAACA
>JABUQX010027789.1:35000-37500 GCA_015478945.1 Trachelipus rathkii | reverse complement strand
AAATGAAAAGTAAGTGAGTTTGGTCCTGTGTAAAGGTATGATGATAGTCGTGGTTAAAATGATATATAGTGGTGAGTATGCTGGGAATCGACTGGCTGGGGAGACCGAAGAAAAAGTGGATTGATCAGTAAAGGAAGTGCTGAAGGAGACAAATTGTGAGTTTGCAGAGGAGCAGAAGAAAGGTGCATAACCGAGTAGTGAATGCGGGGTTTTGTGTAGGGTTTATGTTTAGCCCACCTGGCAAGGAATGAACCCCTCATTGACGTACATACCACAGGTGAAGGTCCGTCGCGGTTGCCGTGAAACTCTAGGGTGGATTTATTCTGACTGCGACGAGTTCTCACTAAAAGTATAAAGGTGGTGGTAAGCTGGCTTTCTTTGGACGTGCTTCATATTTTTTCTACTTACTTTCTGTTTCCGGTTTAGTTACGCACCTTACCCCAGTTTTGGGGAGAGAGCAGGTGGGAGATAGATGATGATGATGATAATATATATATATATATATATATATATTATATATATATATATATATAATATTACTATATATATATATATATACTATATATTATACTATATATATATAAAAAAATCAAATATATATATATATAATATATATATATATAAAAATATATAAATATATATATATATATAATATATATATATATATATATATATATATATATATGCAAGTTTTCATAAAGTACTTGTACTTTACTTAGATACCATGTAACTTTGTAATGTACTTGAACAAATTGTAGCAAGTACGTTGTACTTGTACTTGTACTTGAACAATCTAGAGTACTTGTATTTGTACTTGACAAAATGTACTTGAACCAAAGCCTGATATATATATACTATATATGAGTAGTATATATATATATATAAATATATTATATATATATATATATATATATATATTATATATATATATATTATATATATATATATATAAATACCCGTTATAATATATATATATATATATGAAACTCAAGAACAATAGGAATTAATTTGATATTGTATTTATTAAAAAAAAAAAAAGATATATTCCTTTGAAGGAATCTTTTCCTTTCAGGCTAAGCAGAAAATTAGAAACAATGTAAAGAGTGGAAAAAATTTCCTTATTTTAAAATTCACTTTAACTGCTATTAAAATATTTAAATGAAACAAAACATATTTTTATATATGAATAAATAAAGGAATATTTTTATTCCAATAAAAATATCCACATAATCCACATGAATTGAGCAATCAATTAAATATGAATAAAATAAGAATAACCAAAATGACGACGAAAATATAAAAAAAAACATGGCGGCATTTTGTCAAAAAATTATCTTCAAGCAAGCCCTAGAGTAGGTCTGTCATACTTGAGCGAATGTTATATTTCCCCAAAGATTCCATTGTAGTTAAATGTTTCTTAAAGTATAGAAGAAGCCAAGAAGTCTTCATAAAAATGAATTTCTGGTAAAGAAAGCTTCTCAAGTGATACTTGAGAAAACATAGTTCAAAGGAGCTTTTATTAAAATGGGACTGGGGCCCATATTTATGAATAGCCCTACAGTCTGCCTCTATACTGGTTTCACTTCAGAAACTTTCCTTAATGGAAATTGGTTTTGTAAACGCCACCAGGTTTTTTTGCTTTTGTTTATGGAACACTTAACGGCAAATAAAATAGCAGCAAGATCTCATGTTTCTTAAAGTAGGTGGTAACAAACCTTAAGCAAGCTTTACGTCTTCTTTAGAGGTCATTTCTGTTAAGCGCCGTCATGCTTTTTTTTTGGTATTTTCTAGATTTTCCCTAGTCGTATTTTAGTAATTTTTAATTTTTTTCATGAATCAAATATAATATTTGGATAATTTTATTGAATAAAAAATATTTCTTAAAATATTAATGTAAAAATATATCATGCATTTTGAGAACAAAATTTTTTAGACCAATTAAAGTACTCTAAAAAAAATAAGGAAATTTTTTATAACTGTTTCCAATCTTCAATATAAATTCTGGTTTTCTACTTAATTAACACGAAAAGAAAATATTTTTGCACGAGAAACTTATGCTTTCTATCTCAACTTCATTCTTGATTTTTCTTAGTAAATACATATGAAATGTAATTCCTGTCTTAAATTTTTTTCCAATTTTTAATATATATATATATATATATATATATAATATATATATATATAGTAATATATATATAATATTATACGTATATATTATATATATATATATATTATATTTTTATAGTATACTTATATATTATACATATATAATATATATATATATACATACTATATTATTATATATATAGTATAATAATAATATTTATATATATATAAATATATATATATATTATATATAATATATTATATATATATACTAGATATATTATATATAATATATATATATATATATATAATATATATATATATATATATATATATATATATATAGTATTATATATATATATAGTGCTCAAAGTGATTGTTTAACGATCGTTGA
>JABUQX010027789.1:27500-30000 GCA_015478945.1 Trachelipus rathkii | reverse complement strand
TGTGAAAATCATAATTTTCTTCTCCCTCATTTTCTTAATAATTTTTTTCAATGTAAAGATTGCTCCACACATCCTCTACCACCCTAACGCACCTGTTCTTCACCAATCAATTCTTCAGTCACTCGACGAACTTACACCAAGAATACCAGCATAGTATCTCCCTAAGAACACTCAAAACAATTCCTCTTAATTCCTACATCCCCTTATCTCCGCTTACGTAATTTGACCAGCCTTTCGTTTTTAGTTAAAATCGGACACACACACACAGCACATACACCATACACACACACACACACACACCACACACACACACACACACACACACAACACACACACACCACACATACACACACCACACAAACACACACGCATATATATATATATATATATATAATATATATTATATTATATAATATATACTATATATCTATATTATATATAATATATATATATATATAATATATATATATAATAATATATAGATGCATACAAATAGGTAAATACCATAAAATTATTATTTTTCGCTAGTGAAATTTTCTTCAGCAGTCTGGAGACAATTATAATAAATTGTAGAACTCCATATATGTCTGATCAAAATTTATTTTGGTAGTAAGAATTCCTTTAGAGTTTTGTAGTTTGATGGGTTTTCAGAAGTCCAGATCTAAATTTACAGGAGAAAAACGCAGTTCTGTGAGTATTTGTTCCAGAAACAAGATAGATGAACTAAGTGGCCGACAAATGTTGATGAGAAATATTACAATTCTTTAAGGAAGTAAATACTTCCACCCACCGTTTGTCTTTTACTAGATTCGAAGCATTCCATTCGTCTACTTTTTCGCCTATAAATTTGGTCGAACACGTAAACTCGTCAAACAAGTCTGAATCATTCTTGCGGTCAAAAACCTCTTTTTTCTGGGCGCAAAATCCATTGTTTTTTAATTTGTGACCAACTTAAGGTTTTCCTTAGCGAAATCCAATCCATAAATTCATTTGAAAATGGTAAACTGACCACGTGATCCAAGTACTTCAAACAGATCATAAAAATCCACAACATTCTTTACGTCTTTGACCTCATTGAAGATTTATCCCTCTTCTACCAACTTTGCTAAGTAACCCTCGAACCATATGGGTAAAACACATGGTCTTTTCTCGACTGTAATGTTTCTTTCATATTGGATATTTCTAGCAATACTTCTATGGCTGAAATATTGTCTCCTTCAATCTTCATAACAACTTTGCTGAGAAAGAAGCTGGCCTGGGGATGAAGGAAATGAAGCCATATTTCCAGCAAGGGGATTTTCAAAAAACATTTTCAAAACCTCTGGACATTTGTTCTGACTGTCAAAGTATGATTTCAGTCCAGAAAGAGTTTATAATTTAATATTAACTATTATAATTATTTGAAAACGGAAAAATAGCGGGATCTCTCTGGAAAAAGCGGGACTTCTCAGAAAAAAAGCGGACATTTTTTTTCATTTTAAAGAGCGGACAGGGTCGAAAAGGGGACGTCCCGCCTAAAAGCGGACTATTGTCACTTTAATTTTACACCGCTCCACTCTCTCCACTCTCCATTCATTCTAACACATCCCCTACCACCCTCACCTCTAATTCTTCATAACCACATCCATATACAAATTGACTAGCCAAGGAGACATAACACATGCCTGCCTTACTCGGCTATTAATAATAAATCAATCACTTTATTCTTCCATACTCTTCACTATCGTCATACATACTTTTGATTCCATTTAGAAGCTTACCACCAACACCATGCATCACTAACACCTGCCATAGATCTTCCCTATTAATCCTATCATACGCCTGTTGAAAATCCATAAATTTAAATACAATTTTCTTAATCATTTTTCAATTAAAGATTTGCTCCAACATCCTCTACCACTCCTAAACCCACCTTGTTTCTTCACCAATAAGTTCTTCAGTCACTCGACGAACTCTTTCGACAAAATAACAGCATATATCTTCCTAAAAACACTCTGTAAACTAATTCCCCTATAATTCCTTACAAGTTCCCCTTATCTCCTTACATATAATATAAGATATATATATAATATTATATATATATATATATATATATATATATATACTATTATATATTATATTTTTTATAATATTAATAAATTAATATTATTTATTTAAATAATATATATATTATAATATATATATATATATAATTATATATATATATATTAATATAGTATATATGGACAGCATCCCGAAGAGGCCAGCATGTAACTAAAAAAACTATAACATCTACAGGAAAATAAATAACATTTCTGATTTCAGCAAGTAATTTAATTTATAAAGAAAAACTTTAAAAAAAAATTATTTTATGTTTAATTAAAAATAAAATGGTATTTGGAAAAACATCCTCACGGGGCAGGGCCGCGACCACGGTATGGAGCAACCCCGCCCCCCCCCCACCCCACCCCACCCCCCCCCAACCCCTCTAAGATTATACTAATTATTTAAGGTGTTATTA
>JABUQX010027789.1:7500-12500 GCA_015478945.1 Trachelipus rathkii | reverse complement strand
TGCCTGCAGGTCCACAACTAAAACATTGGTAGGTAGCTTGCTCTCTACCAGACACCTAAACATTACGTAATCTGTCACGCTCAAGGTAACAACAGAAACTGTATTTTTTATGCCATCACGACAGCCAAATGAAATTCGAGGAATGACTCGTTAATCTTAATATCTTTTGACCACATGGAAGGTAACGAGATTTAATACCTTTCCCAATATCTTGTGTGACACATGAGAAGGGTAAAATGATTTATTACTTTGTTCCCTTTGTCCTTACTTAAAACACTGTTTTTATTTCTAAACAGTAGTTTTATTATATTATTATTATTATTAATTATATTATTATTATTATTATTATTATTATTATTATTATTAATATTATTATTATAAATTTTATTATTATTATTATTATTATATCAACTATATATGTTTATGAACATAACAACCAACATACCACACACACACACCACACAGCACACACACACACACACACACACTCACACACCACACACACACACATACACCACACAACACACAATAGAATTATGACACTTTAACTTAATACATTAACCTGGCAATCTTCGTACTAACTTACTGATCACTGTAAAGTACCTACCACAGCGATGTGTAACATGTTCATACGTCGCTGAAGACATTTACATTTTTCACATGTTAAATAACATTTCGCTTTGTTATGTATTTTCTTTTAAGTTTTTCTATTATTCTTTATATTTATTTTTTGTTAAAAGTTATTTATTTATTTATTTATTTTACTTTATTTTTCATTTTACATTTATATTAAAATAATCTATATATTTTTAAAAACTTTTATTTTATTCTTAACATGCTTATTCTGTTTAAAACATTTTTGTTTTAACTAAAATTTATTTCATTTTATGTTTAGAACTTTAAAAATTTTGCTTTTTACATACCCTAAAGAGTAAATCATGTAAATCAGTTAATTCAAACACCCACCCCACCACTCCTACCCTCCATGATCTATGATCTATTGATCTATTGATCTATTGATCTATTGATTCAAGTCATTTCGCGCATCGCCGCCAGGGAAACATACATAAAAATAAATTCTTTATACCAGCTGATCAACATAGCCAAATTGCGCATGCAGAAAGCGACTTGCACACCACCTGAACTAATATAATGAACAACAACAAACCTAGCATACCTAAAGCATGAATAATCAGCTCTTAAAATTTTAGTTAAAACAAAATCTTTTTAAAGAAAACAAATCAAAATAAATAAAAGTTTTATGTTATGCTATACAAATATGACTTGAATCAATAGATCAATAAGATCAATAGATCAATAGATCAATAGATCATGCAGGGGTGGGAGATAGAGTGGTGGTTTGATTAACTGATTTACTGATTTACTGCTTAGAGTATGTAAAAATGCAATTTTTAAGTTATAAACATGAAAGAATAACTTTTTAAGTAAGTAAACAAAATGTTTAAAGAAAACAAATCAAAAATAATAAAAGTTTTTGTGTTATTTTACAAATATGACTAGAATCAATAGATCGATAGATTCAATAGATCAATAGATCAATATCAATAAGAATCAATAACATGTAGAGTGGGTGGGTTGATTAACTGATTTACTGATTTACTGGATTACTGCGTTACTATTTACTGCTTTACGATTTACTTGATTACTGATTTACTGCTTTAAGTATGTAAAAAATGCAAATTTTTAGGTTTATAAACATAAAAAGAATAAATTTTTAGAAAAAAAACAAAATGTTTTAACAAATAAAAGTAATTAAAAAATTTAAATTGAAAACAAAAATTAAAAACATAAAAGAAACATTTATTAAATCTTAAAATGAAAACTTCATAAAATAAAAAATAGCAAACAATATATTTTAGTGTGAAGATTATAAAAAGAAAACGACGATTTGAAAATAGAAATGTCAGTCTGAGGCAAACTAATGTTTACTTCAGACCGTTACGCTCCTGCACGTGGCCGTTACCAAATCGTCTCCTTCTCAGTCTCCTTTCTCCATCTTCTCCTTCCTCCTTCTTCCTCCTTCCTCATTCCTTCCATCTCTCTTATGCACCTCCGTACATTTAAACTTCTTTTATTTAGTTAGGACCCACCTCCGGAGGGTCCAAACACATCTTCCTCCTTTCTCGTCCTCCTTCTTCTTCCTTCCACATTCCTCTTCTTCTCTGTATGCACTCCGTGCATTTCACTTCTTCTATACATATGCAAATTCAAACTTCTATGACCATTCCAGATTTTGAATTCAATCCCATCACACGTTGACGTAGCGCCCCCGTGCGGTGCGGGCGATGCGGTGCGAAGCATGCGTGCGGACAGTCGTGCGAGGCAGAGTGATGACGCATGCACGGCAAAATAATAATCCTTAATTAAACATTTACTATTATTTATTTCTTATTCTTTTTTTTTTCTTTTTTTCTTTTTTTCTTTTTAATTTATTTTAATTTTTTTCCAGTTTCCAGGAAGTACTTTCCAGTTTCCAGGTTCCTGGATCTTTCCAGGATTCCAGGATTCCAGGAGTCCAGTCCCCTTCAAGTATGGCACTGTCACTACAGCCGATATATTCGAATGAAAGTTATAATAATTTCTTTCGATATATTATTCAACCAACCAAGCAGTAGAAAGACGATTTTAAACATCGATTATAGGGTCACAAAAAACAATCGATTAAATCGATTGAAACCATCAAAAATTATCTATCGATTTTAAACCTTCTAGGAACCAAAAAACCCCCTTTGGGGGGGGGGCTAAGCCCCCTTTTTGGGGTAAAAACCCTTGAGTTCAGGCTCAAATCATATTAAGTCGGTCTCCAGACCTCAAAAACGTCTTACTGACCTTAAAACCCTAACCTTGACACTTCAAGCTTGAAAAGCCACAAAATCCAAAAAGCGCCATCCTACATGTGCAACTTCCGGTTGCAACTTCCGGTTGTCAGTTTGGCGGTTAGTTGTCCCACCCCTTTACTACTTAATATATATATATGTATATATATATTATAATATATATATATATATATATAATATATATATATATATATATATATATATATATATATATATATATATATATATATATATATATAATATATATATATATATATATAAAACATACTATATTATAATATATATATATATATATATTTTTTTCTTTATTCAAAAAAATATCTAAAAAAATAATAATGAAAGAAATTAAAAAAAAAAGAATGATTTGTATCTTAGGAAAAAAAGTTAGAGCCTCTCAAAGTTAAATTTTCCCATAGGCCTTCTTATAAAAAAAATTAGTGGGCCTTCGTGCTCGTTTTAGGCATTTTTATAGTAAATAAGATTTTTAAGAAATACATAGATTTCCTGCGTATACCTTAACGAAACTTATTAAACCTGGAACTAGAAGGTTAAAATGAGACCCAACCTGGAAAAGATCAAAAATGAAAAGTCTTATGGAGTTTTAACAACTTTGAGAGGCTGTAACTTTTTTTTTCCTAAAGAGAGCGACGATTATCGTTTTCATTATTCTTCATTATTATTTTTTTAGAGTATATATCCTGTGATTTTTATTAAAATTCGGGGGTGACACCCCGTTGCACTACAAGCGTGAAATTATTTAAGAATACATAATAGAATAATAATAATATCAATACGTAGAAAATGATAAAATATATTATATATATATATATATATAATATATATTATATATATATATATAGTATATATATATATATATATATAATATATATATTACTATAATATATAATATATATATATATATATATATATAGATATAATATGGCCACCTCCAGAAAAGCATCATGCATGTAACTAAAAAATTATAACAGCTATTGGAAAAAAAATAACATTTTTGATTTTAGCAAGCAAATTCATCGATGAAACTTAAAAAAAAATTATTATTAAAATATTTATTAATACCACCTTATATACTATTATAATTTTAGATCGAGGAAGCTTCGGTGTGAATGACCTTGAATCCGTACATTACTTCCCGAGAACAATTAAAAGTTGCCAAATAGTATTAGTTAAGCTTTGCGAAAATATATTTTTTCTTTTTATATCCTTTATAGGGGCCGATGGAGGGACAGAGGGGGGACGAATCCCCCCGTCGCCCCCCGGTAGCGAGAAACCCCGACTCTTGCCCTCGGTTCTTGTTTACCGTGGATATTCTTTAGTGAAAAAAGAAAAATAAATCAACATTTCGCATCTTCGTGCCTACTCGGAGTAAGCGAGCTTCTTCGTTTTATCAGAAAACGGCAATATCATACAAGTTTTTCAACATTTTTAACAATTATTTTAATTATTTGCGTATTTTTATTATTTTTTTTTTTAAATTTCATTGGTAAAATGTCTCCTGATTAATTAAATGTTAGTTATTTTCCTGTACCTGTATGGTTTTTTTGTTAAGTGCATGTTGCTTCTGGAGGCTGACTTATATATATGATATAATATATATTATACATATATACAAATATAAAACTAGAAATATTATATAATAAATTATGTAATATATATATATATATTATATAGTATATATATATAATAGATATATATATATATATATATAATATATATATATATGGACATATATATATATATTCCGTTTATCGGGGGGAAATTTTCGATAAGGAAAACAACGAATTTCGGGCCTTTTCGTTATTCCTGCAATTTCTATTATTTATTAGCGTTATTTTCATTTTTAATTTAATACCTTTACAAATTTTATTTTTATTATTATTATTATTATTATTTATTATTATTATTATTAATTATTATTATATTATTATTATTATATTATTATATATTATTATTATTATATTATTATTTAATAGGAAGTTAATTTTTTTTTCTAAATTTTTATTATTTGATTTTCGAATAGAAATATAATTTAAAAGCATTGCTTGTGATGCGCTAACCGGCATGTTTTGAAACTCGAGCTTGCGACGGGGCACCCGCTCTGCGGACGGGATATATTAGAGG